>CABEEJ010004746.1:15219-59415 GCA_901482245.1 Timema douglasi | reverse complement strand
CGCGCAAGGCAAGAAGGGGGAGGGGGAATGGGCAAACCACGCAGCGCGCGGTCCCAAAAAAATAAGTGACGAATAACTCGGCACACCAAAGTGGGTAGTTAAATGTTGAATAATGGGTACTATCCAAATGGAAAATAAGGTGTGATGAATAAAAAGTTAGATATAATACATACAACAAATAAATGAAATCATTTTGTACAAATACCCACTCATCTTAGGTCTTCTTTATTCGCCAACATCTGATATTTTCAATTCTTCTCTAGCGCCACATTTTAAATATCTTCAAGTATTTTTTCTCCCATCTTCTTAAGAGTCCAATACGCATATAAAACTTTAATTATATCAATAACACATTCAAATAGTTTTCCTGAAATTCATATTTTGAGCAATAATGTTTAATGCATAGCATAGTGAGTTGATTGAATTTGATTCAAGAATTGTACAGCTTACATTATCAATAATAAATCCTGTATATTGGTAAACAATATGATGTTGTCCCTCCTGTCCATAATAACTGGTCCAATAGTGTGAGAGGTATATTATAAATCCTTCAACTAAAGTAATACTTCAAGAATTCCTTGAAAATGAAGAAAATATAATATAATAGTAAATATTGGCCAGTTTTAAGATCGCTTTTTAGCCTTAGCCTAGTAACGTGCGATTTAAAGAATTTGTACAAATTTATTTTATTATATTATTTTTACTATTCATACAACTAAAAATATTTATAACACTGAACTACTACTATACACTGATTTTGGTTGGAAGGGCTTGGTAAAAGGCCTCTTTTTTCAACCAAAATATTACTGAATAGTAGGATACTAGTAGGGAAAAAGGCCTCTCATAAGTCCCTTCCAATCAAAATCAGTCAACTCTCTATAGGAATTTGCAAACCTGATTATATCTTATTGTATTCTACCAACTTGGTTGAATTCAAAATAAAGTTCTGTTTTATAAATATTGTAATATTCTATAAAAAATTTACATATTTAAATTAATCTAGCTCACCCACAAATTATACAATTATAACACCTTTTGATAGTACTTACCACCAATGGATGATTTAATTGTCTTTCTTTTGCAAAGTAATGGCGCGTTGCACTTCTATTATAGATTAGGAGCCAAACATTTAAGTATTCTTATAACTCTCCTAAATACAATTTC
Source organism: Timema douglasi (assembly GCA_901482245.1). Lineage (NCBI taxonomy): Eukaryota > Metazoa > Arthropoda > Insecta > Phasmatodea > Timematidae > Timema > Timema douglasi. The sequence goes on along the minus strand of CABEEJ010004746.1, from coordinate 58,251 downwards.
TGGCAATACACACTCCTAAAATAACTTTTTAACTTTTTGAGCAATTAATTGACTCCATCATCTTTCTTTATTTCATTTATGAAAAGGGGTGTTTTCTGATTAATGAAGACAACCAGATAGCGTTTGTCCACCTGAGCTATGTGCGGCTGTCCCTGAACCTGAAATACACACACGTAGAAATATAGTTTTTCTAAATTACTAATACATTGTAAACTATCTATAGAAAATGAATTGTGATACTGAAAAAAAAACTGTTATCAATGTGTTAGGGATGAGGAAGGTTAGGATTAAAGGAAGTGTACCCACAGTTGCGTAGAGGGATAGTGGAAAGCCATTTAGGGAAAAGTACCCTCATTACACCCGAGAGGAATTGAGCCCCAAATTCCCCCACCATCGACATTCCAATCTATTGCGAGAGTCATGCCTTAGCGCTTAGACCACCCTGTCACCAAATAATGTGCCCAAAAAGTTTTTCAAAACTGTGTTGGAGGTATTTTGGTCTGAAAAGTTTTTGAAATTTGTGCCGGAGGTGCTCTAATCAAGACCTTACCAAACAAATTTTGTGTTTCGGGCTAGAGGTATGAATGTTGAATACCTCTGGAACAAGGATTTCAGTTATATTCATAATAGTTGTAGTAAGGAGAAATATGAATTTATAATATAAGGAACATACTTGGGTGGTACAACTACTTAAATTGATTGGCACAACTTCTTTGGTAAATTAATCAAGATAAAATAATAAATATAGCATGAAGATAATTTATTCAAAGAAACACTAATTTATCATGAATTAAGTCAAATAAAACAAGTACAATAACATTTCTAATAATCATCATTGAGATAGTACTATGTTAACATTGGGAATAACATCCTAGTCCCATTCTGAAGACCTGATGATGACATAATCGCCAAAACACGTCGTCACCCAGCCAAGATTAGCAACAAACTATATAAGGAGAGGAATTAAAACTACACAGTTAAGGAATGTGACTTTACTTCAAACTTTTCAAAACATCAATTTTTTTCTTTTTATTACACATATTTCATACTAATCAATTTGTACTTATTTATATTATCCTGTATTTGTAATGTATCATAACTGTGTAAAAGTATAACGTGGATGACACACATCCGTTGATTTCCATTAAATCTCCAAAATTAATATTGTTGTCTCAGTAATTAATTAACACAGGCAAAATTTATAAACTATTTGACTTGAATAACAAGTTTGTATCATCAGATCATTTACACTAATTTTAATAAATTTGTGAAAGAAGTTACTTGTTATGTTTAAACTTTCATTTTAATATGTTTCATGTTGATATTTTATTCTGTTATTTGATTTTACATGTGTAAGGTACATGAATAACAACCTAGTCAACTTATTTTCAATCTATTTACTAGTATATTTAATTACTCAACTATAAGTTTATTATTGTTGGCATACTAATTTACCTATTAATTTTGGTATAAGTCATACCCTTCATATAACCTAGAATCTTTATTTCAAGTATTCACAAAACCTTTTAAGAGTATTTAACATTTGTATAGTATAAATTACTCCAATCTAGTCAATCGTCAATTTTCACTACACATTTTGCTTATCAGCTAATCCTATAACCTGCTACTACTTAAAATATTGTAGCAGCACAGATTTATATTATTTCCTTGTTTTGTGCTGATTAATTTCAGCACATTACTATTTAACAAACTCAATGATGAGTTTTTAGAAATGTTATTGTACCTGTTTTATTTGACTTAATTCGCGATAAATTAGTTTTTCTTTGAATAAATTATATTTATGTTATGTTTCTTATTTTATCGTGTTTAATTTACCAAAGTAGTTGTACCAACCAAGTACGTTCCTTATATTAAAAATCTAGAATCGTGTTTCTTAACATTTTTCAACTGGTAGGTAATAAAATTCCCTCCCTCTACTTTTTGGGATCATTACAAATAAATATTAAAAAGTTTTGTTTTCTAGTCACATTAGTTTACACAAAGTTCAATGTATCACTGACACGATAATGGTAAAAAAATCACTGAAGGTTAGTGTGATGGTTGCAACTTTTGTTTTTATTGGTTCTTGAATATTGGGTTCAGGCCTACTTAGTTGATCTTATTTACTTTGGAAAAAGGGATTGAAATAAAATATGTCTGGTTTTATTAACTAATTTTTAACGTTATTTCCTAATTGTTTACACATCGCCCCCCAGTAGGATGCAACTTCCAGGTTGATAACCACTACTTTTAAAAGCTATTTGTAATTTTGTAGTTGTTTTTGTCAAAACTAAGAGCAAAGGTTTAAAAATAATAGAAATGCTATAAATATCATTAAAATAAAAAATGTATTAAATTTATACACCACTCTTTGGTTAGTGAACAAAGGCTAAATAAATATTATTAAAAGAGCTAAACAAAAAGTATTTAAACTAACGATTCTTAGCGGGATTCTTAGCTACTAATATTGTGATATAAGTTTATATTAGACCAGAGATTTGTTTCATAAATTGCAATCTTGACATAGAAATTAAATCAATGTTTCAGGAGTAATTTTTTGAGATGCATAAATAAACTTTCTGAAGGTATCACTCATAACATTTATTTATATTATAGTTATAAAAATATATTACCTTATTTGGTCAGTATTTTCTTCATGCAGGGCTTTTAGGGGTGGTCCCTAGTCCCTTTTTTTGATAAAAATTACAAGTAAACCGATGAAGAATGCTATAAACTCTACAAAAGTTGAACATTTTTATATAAAAAAGTTAAGTTGTTTAGCAGTTATTGCCTTAATACACACCAAGCTAGCGAACATGGCAAACAGCATTTGCAGTGTCAACATGACTTATTATTATTATTATTATCCTCATCATCATCTCCCTCACCCCCTGACATAATACATATCAATTCTTTTATTTAAAACATTAAAACACAAGTTGATTTGGCCGTCTTATGATGAAGCCTTGTTTCAAAAGGTGTCACACTGAATACTATATACAATTTATTGCATCACAACAATTCAAAATTATAATAGTATCTGGTATAAAGAACTTGTGGACTGAACATACTTATTATTTTATTCCATTTAATAATTTGACCAATATTGTATTTGACATGAATTTCAAATGTTATCTTAACTGGCAAATAATTGGTAGGGGTTTTAATAATAGTTTCTTTTTTTCTCAGTTTCCCAATTGTTTTCTCTAACATGCAAAAAATTTGCTCCCTAAAAGTCTCTCTTTTTTTAAAATTCTTTTACCTAAGTCCCTATTTTAATAAAGTTAAAGTGGTAAAAGCCCTGTAATCATGCCAAATAGCTTCCAAATCTTGGGATGTCCATTTCATATTTTCATTTAAAATCTCAACTTTTTTTTTTTTTTTTTTGGCAAAGTCCGTTTGGCTAACTTTCTCTCGTTTTGCGTTGTTTGTTTTTTAAGCTCTACTAGCCTGCTTGTTTTGTTTTCACGTCTGTGACATTTCTTATCACCTTTATTTCTGCCAATTGTTTAGCAAATATTTTTTTAATTATGATATAAAAATTAGTTAAAACAACACTCAATATATACTACATTTAATGATTACTTCTTAATTTTTTTTTATTTTCATAATCTTAATCTTTATAGAAAAAAACTGTAAGTTGCGCTTGTGTAGCCCTGAACACACCACTGATAATTGAAGTTATCGCCCGGATACATTTTGGTTTTGTTAGGAATTCTTCTCATTCATTCTCTAGTGAATAGTACTAATGAAGCTTGTAAACCAATCAAACAAAAAGGGTAATGAGTGGGACCAGCAAGGGCTTTGTTATGTTGTTTGCAAAGGTAAAGAGAGGGGGAAGGGAGGAAAGTTGATTCAACCATTTTGAAGACGTCTGAGTAGCACAGGTTAAGCATGACCATGTTGCTCTGTGGTGTCAAATGCTAGAACTACACTTTAACATTGGTAGAATGGAAGAATCGCACTTGATCATTCTTTGCGTCTAGACAGGGTGTCCAGCGACCTGGAAAACCTGGAAAACAGGGAATTGTCAGGGAAATTGCTTGGTCAGGGAAAAGTCATGGAAAAGTCAGGGAATTTTATTAAATTTCTGGAAATTTTACATTTTGTCTATAAAAAACCTCATATTTTGATTCACAATAGTCAAAATAAAACTTTTCTTCCAGTTAATACCTGCCTGGAATCACTTTAACACCATTGTCCATGTTGAGCAGACTAATATCACTTATCAAGGTCAACAAGTGAGTTTTGTGTCTTTCCACCCTTCTGCCACGTGTCTTTAGCAAAAGTTGAGTCATGATTATTCACATGCGCAAAATTTGACAAGGCCTACATTTTAAGTAGAAGGAACTAAGAATGTCTGTCCCACAACTATCTTAAATCGTTCTTGCTTGAGGCAATCTTTTAATGACTCAATACAATTTTACTGAAGTCTTTTTTAACTTGAAATAGTCCATTTTCCCGGAGGCAGAAATTGTTTAATCCTTTTGTTGAGGGACACAACTTCAGAACGTGTATGTATCTAGAAAAAAAACACCCTATTTAATCTGTGATCTTAAAAAATTATGTTCGTAATATACGTAATATCGATAATTAGTGGTCTGGGAAAAAGTAAATTGGATCTGGAAAACCTGGAAAAGTCAGGGAATTTAAAAATACAGTTTGGCTGGACACCCTGCTAGAGTACGCAAAGAAGGGATTAAAAATCCCTAAAATAATGTTTGTTTTTTATAGTTTTTTTTCTAAACTAATACACGAAGAAGAAAACTTTTTTTTTAGATTCATTAATATAATTTTAATTTTTAATTCAAGATATATGAAAATAATAAAAATATATAAAAAAACTTTTTTATTTGGGGAGGTTTAAATCATTTTGAATATTAAAATAATTAAACTAAAAAAAGTTAAATATATTTATTTGTTAAAGTACACTAAGGCCGCACAGTTCTCAAACATAGTGTTACGTAAACAAGATTCTAACTAGGAACTGTAATAAAAAGTAATATTTTTTTTACTATATCTGATTGAGAAAATAGTCTTTATTAAACAAATACTTTTTTGAAAATCACATTTTTAGGAATTGGCCATAATATAATGTTATATTTTCCTCTTTTATTTTTGACTGCCACCTTAATGATTGTGTACAGGCAGGGCTCCGTGGGAGTGGGAGTGTTAGTGTAGCAGTGAGTGTACCAACCAGAGCAGACAAGATGGTCGGCACCTGGCTTCTGGGGTGTGGAGGGATGGTGTTTGGTGCAGTCATACTCGGTAACGTGTGTTTGGAGATTCATTTATATCTAAAATAGTATTTGTACTCATATTTTACTCACCCTTAATGTTGATGCAGGTGGTGTAACAAGGTTAACAGAGTCTACTGTGTGTTCCTGTTGTTAGCCAGTAACAAGATGTGAATGTTGGCAGAGTAACAAGGTTAACAGAGTCTACTGTGTGTTCCTGTTGCTAGCCAGTAACAAGATGTTATATTGGCAGAGTAACAAAGATAACAGTCTACTGTGTGTTCCTGTTGCTAGCCAGTAACAAGATGTTATATTGACAGAGTAACAAGGCTAACAGACTCTATTGTGTGTTACTGTTGCTAGCCAGTAACAAGATGTGAATGTTGGCAGAGTAACAAGGCTAACAGACTCTACTGTGTGTTACTGTTGCTAGCCAGTAACAAGATGTGAATGTTGGCAAAGTAACAAGGTTAACAGAGTCTATTGTATGTTCCTGTTCTTAGCCAGTAACAATATGTGAATGTTGGCAGAGTAACAAGGCTAACAGACTCTACTGTGTGTTACTGTTGCTAGCCAGTAACAAGATGTGAATGTTGGCAGAGTAACAAGGCTAACAGACTCTACTGTGTGTTACTGTTGCTAGCCAGTAACAAGATGTGAATGTTGACAGAGTAACAAAGCCAACAGACTCTACTGTGTGTTCCTGTTGCTAGCCAGTAACAATATGTTATGTTGGCAGAGTAACAAGGCTAACAGAGTCTATTGTGTGTTCCTGTTGCTAGCCAGTAACAATATGTTATGTTGGCAGAGTAACAAGGCTAACAGACTCTACTGTGTGTTCCTGTTGCTAGCCAGTAACAAGATGTGAATGTTGGCAGAGTAACAAGGTGAACAGTGTCTATTGTGTGTTCTTGTTGCTAGCCAGTAACAAGATGTGAATGTTGGCAGAGTAACAAGGATAACAGAGTCTATTGTGTGTTCTTGTTGCTAGCCAGTAACAATATGTTAATGTTGGCAGAGTAACAAGGTGAACAGAGTCAATTGTGTGTTCCTGTTGCTAGCCAGTAACAAGATCTTATGTTGATGCAGGCGGTGTAACAAGGCTAACAGAGTCTGGTCTGTCCATGGTAACCTGGAGATTATTTGGAGAGAAGCCCCCCTTCACATTGTCAGACTGGGAGGAGGAATTCCGCAGATATCAGCAGTACCCGGAGTTTCAGATGTAAGCAATAACAGCAATCCCTTCTTTTGCTATGACAGAACTGATAATAGCATCATCTCCTTCAACAGATATGGTATTCCCAGTATGAGCTGGGTCCCAGGTGTGTATAGCCCTATTTGTTTAATTTCAGCAAGAACAAAGATATAACATTGGAACAGTTCAAGTGGATCTGGTGGATGGAATACTCCCACAGGATGTGGGGTCGAGCTATCGGAGCCATGTTCCTGGTTCCTGCGACCGTGTTCTGGTACAAGGGCTGGTTCAGACAAGTCATGAAGAAACGGATCTTAGTCTTTGGGACACTCATTGGATTACAGGTGTGGTCAGCTCTAACAACAAATTGAGTCTTTGTTTATAAATTATTCCTAGGAATTCCCTTTTTAAAATAATTATTTTTGAAAATAAGTGAGTAGTATGAGTGTTGGTTGTTGACCGATGTCTCATAATTGTGTAAAAACAGCTGGCAACAATTGTTTACGAAAAACTGTTACTGGCAGTTTAGAAACGGCTGGCAACACAACTGATCATGAAGAACGGTTACTGGCAGTGTAGAAACACCTGGCAACACAACTGATCATGAAGAACTGTTACTGGCAGTGTAGAAACACCTGGCAACACAACTGATCATGAAGAACTGTTACTGGCAGTTTAGAAACACCTGGCAACACAACTGATCATGAAGAACTGTTATTGGCAGTGTAGAAACAGCTGGCAACACAACTGATCATGAAGAACTGTTACTGGCAGTGTAGAAACAGCTGGCAACACAATTGATCATGAAGAACTGTTACTGGCAGTGTAGAAACAGCTGGCAACACAACTGATCATGAAGAACTGTTACTGGCAGTGTAAAGACAGCTGGCAACACAACTGATCATGAAGAACTGTTACTGGCAGGGTTAGAAATCAAGAATTATATATTTCTAACAAAATAAAATTTTTGTTTGAAATTAAAATCATATTAACTTAATATGTTTACATTAAAATAAATTTATTTTAAAAATAAATAAATTTTGGAATTGATTTTTAAATACATTGCTACTAACCTAAAAATAATTCTGGCTCTTTTTAATAGTCTTTAAGTACACTTTTAATAAATCATCCATTAAAACAGATTTTGGTGTGAAGATCTAGCTCCTTCTGAAGACAAGCTTAATTTGATAAGATCTACATGGTACACTTTTGAACTAAGGTGCACTTTATATTGTGTTCTACCAACTATACAGGACGATGCCCATTTATACCTACTTTATCTCTACCTCCTACCACATGCCTTTGAACATTTCACAAACCACATCCAGACATGTCTCATCCATTGCCAGACCAACAAAACATACATAGGGTCAGTTTCATAGTCAAATTTAGTACGCCTCAAGTGCGGCGCTACACTAAGTACATGACGACACCTACCTAAACCAGAATGGAATAGGCCAGTTTCCTATGCGAGAACGGCCCATTCCATTCGAGTTTAGGTAGGTGTCGTCATGTACTTAGTGTAGCGTCGCACTTGAGGCGTACTAAATTTGACTATGAAACTGGCCCATAGACTCATACACGGAGCTTAATATTGCCATCAAGCTTGAGTTAGAGTATCCCTTTAAAGCTTGGCTCTAAACTCAGAATTCAAGAACTTTCAGTTCTATATAAATTATACTTCCAAATAAGAACTCTCCATTTTACAATGCTAGTATTACCCGCAAGATTGAACACACGAATAGCGTGTATGATTCTATCTAAACTGGTTGTACCTAATACCATTTGAATGCTGGATCATCACCTCGGCTAGTTTACTAAACACCACGTCTACTTTCAGGGTCTGATGGGCTGGTACATGGTGAAGTCTGGGCTAGAAGATAGGTTCCATGGAGAGAGTGATGTACCCCGAGTGTCGCAGTATCGTCTCGCTTCTCACCTCAGTCTCGCCTTCATCCTCTACACCCTCCTCCTCTGGTCAGCGCTGGACCACTTGTTGCCAGCGCAGAAACTTGCGGGCGCTATCACCACTGGCGCAAGACGGTTCAGGATTCTTGCCCACTCTTGTAAGGGTGTTGTGTTCATGACAGCTGTTTCAGGTATGACTATGTGGTCAAACCCTATAAGGAGCCTAGTTTGAATCTAAGGGGTGTAAGTTTGTCATATCAGCTACACTAATACAATGATTCATAATGTTTAGTGCAGAGCATTCCTGTTTCAGGTTGAGTTAGTTTACAATCTTTGTTAAAATAATGTACTGATCGCCTCATTGTAAGGTGACCATTAACACTTATTAAGTTTAATAAAGTATTTATAGCTGTTGCCAAGACTGAAATAGAGCATAAGTAGATAATTAGTATAGTAAATGATAATTAATCAAACTAAAATGAGGTTAAGATAATTATTTAAAACACGTGGTTTATAGGATGCCGATTGATACAAAACCATAATATAAAAAGAACCAGGCCACGTGGTGGACAATTTCTAAGTTACATTAGAATACCACCAAAAAAAATGCATAATAAATTGAAACCTAAAAGGTAATTAATTAAACAACATAACTACACGGAAACTTTAACCCATAACCTTAAAAACAAGAAAGAAATAAAAAGGAAAAAGACTACATGTTAATTTAGAAAAGATTCTTGAATAAAATTTAAAAAGGTAAGAGAAATAAAAATTATGTCTCACGTTGATCAGATCCGAATAGAGAATGGCCGAGGTAAATTCGTAATTTTCTTTAACAGGAAATTGTGATTAATGAATAGGCCAATCAGAGACTTTTAAGATAAAAAGGACCAATTATAAATAATTGAAGACTTAACATTTTTAAAATAAAAGATATAAAAGAAACATTAAGTTAAAATTACATATCTAAAAAAGGTACAAGGATATATAATTACTTAACACATATTGAAATAATAGTTTATAAAAGATTATTAAAACTTCCGTTTCCACTAAATCCCATTTAGATCGCCATATTGCGGAACTACTCCTAATTTAAAGTTTGTCCCCTAGGCTTCGCCACTCACCACTACCAGGAATGTCAAGGTCGATAGAACTTAGGTCCGTTCATAATTAACAGTACAATAACTGTATCTACAAACACATTAACATAATTGTGCATGCATCAATACTTTGTGTGCCCTAGATTGTTCTACAACTTTAAACTTATAAATCAAATGTTTGACTGTGGATCTATTATAATCTGTACTGATGCATGGTACCACTTGGTGTAGGTGCTTTTGTGGCGGGACTAGATGCTGGACTAGTGTACAACTCATTCCCCAAGATGGCCGACAAATGGGTTCCTGATGACATCCTAGCGTTATCACCACCAGTTCGAAATATCACCGAGAACCCGACCACTGTCCAGTTTGATCACAGAATTCTGGTTTGTAATGTTTCACGATCAGGTTCAGATTGACTTAGTGTGGGAATTTGAACAATGATAGGTTTAGTGCAAATATAGCAATCATTGATCTGTTTGAAATTACACAAAATAAGTGGGTATCGATTGAAATGTCATTTCTACTTTAAAAACTACCATTATGACAGATTTATCCCTGCACATGAGCTGATAAATGGCACAAACCTCTATGTCTTTTTACAAAAACGCGGTCACTCTATAAATATATTAATTATGGTCCTTTCATTCAATTGTAGGGGATATATTTTTATGAACTTTGGTTCAAATCCTAACCACTGTTCCAGGTATTAATATGTAGAATTTCCCGCGTTGGTGGCCACATGGTCTAACACGTTACTTGCAGTGGGCAAGACTGCCGTTGACAGAGAGATCGAGGTTTGAATCTTGGTTGGATGTACTAAGGGTGGTTTTTCCAAAATAGTTATCTACTCTCCTTCCATGCAAATGCGGGTACACTTCATATTAATAAAACCTTTATAATCCTTAAAAACCACTAACATAGCTAGTACATAAGCATATAACCCAAATGGGTATTAAGACGCTGTGATAAAGAAATAAATGTATATCAAGTTATTGTAAAATTCTGGTCCACCCATTCAGACATAAAACACCCACACATGACAAGGAGAACCAATCACAGCCTGAATAAACTATGGCTAATGGTGGCAGCTTGGATCATGTGGTCATTGTCAACTTGTAATTAAGTTTTGAAAATCATGATACCATCGTTATAAACACAGTAATCTTACTCTTGTAAAAAATACTTGCATCTACAATCTGGACAACATTAGCCAAAGAGCTCAATTGCGAGAACTAGTGAATAAAGCTGAGACTCACGATACTAGACCCTGCCTTGATCTGTGAGTTCAGACATAGTTGCTTAGTGCTAGGGTTTAAAGGGGGCAGGTGGAAGGCCGGCTTCCCTTGTACTGGGCAGAAGAGAAGTGAATGTTGGCGGAAGTGGGTCAACTGGGTCTCAAGTTGCCATAAATAGTTCCATCCTGAGTATGTTGGGTTTGCATCGCACTCGCTTTTCCTGGCCATACCATCCTACACAAGACTGTTTACTAGTAGAAAACCTCCACATTACAATCAGTTTGCTCAGTTGCTGGCCATAAAACACCAATTGCACATTTCATGACCAACATACAGACAAGTATAAAGAATAGTAAACCCTTAGTCTTGTGGAATGCTCTCCATGGAACTGTATCTCCTGTAATGATGTCCTATATTCCTGCAGGGAACAACGTCCCTGGTGCTAGTGACCTCCCTGTGGCTGTGGTCTCGCCGAGTAAAGCTCCCTCCTCGAGCTCACACTGCTGCCACTGTCGTTACAGCCATGGTGTGGCTACAGGTGAGTGGAGTTTTGTAGGGTGGACTGTAGCAGGCTACAGGTGAGTGGAGCTTTGTAGGGTGGACTGCAGGAGGATTCAGGTGAGTGGAGCTTTGTAGGGTGGACTGCAGGAGGCTTCAGGTGAGTGGAGCTTTGTAGGGTGGACTGTAGAAGGCTACAGGTGAGTGGAGTTTTGTAGGGTGGACTGTAGCAGGCTACAGGTGAGTGGAGCTTTGTAGGGTGGACTGCAGGAGGCTACAGGTGAATATAACTGTGCAGGATGTTATTGACATAAAGATGTGTTACTCTTGTTGTGTGCAGGTTGTCCTGGGCATATCAACGCTCCTGACCTATGTTCCTGTTTCTCTGGCTGCCAGTCACCAGTCAGGGTCACTCATGGTCCTATCACTGATGGTGTGGCTCACTCATGAGCTCAAGTTCCTCAAGAGACTACCCAAGTAGGGGAGGATACGACATACTACCCTGTCCTAGTAGGGGAGGATACGACGCACCACCCTGTCCTAGTAGGAGAGGATACGACGCACTACCCTGTCCTAGTAGGGGAGGATACGACGCACCACCCTGTCCTAGTAGGGGAGGATACGACACACTACCCTGTCCTAGTATACACTACCCTGTCCTAGTAGGGGAGGATACGACACACTACCCTGTCCTAGTAGGGGAGGATACGATGCACCACCCTGCCCTAATAGTGGTAGTGGAGGATACGACGTACTACCATGACCTAGTAGGGAAAAGGTCGGGGTACACGCTCAAGGACAGGGGTTACATATATTTGTTATTATTATATAATAATTTTGATATTTCCTGGACAAGAAGTCTGACAACCACATCTCTCGACTAAGAGATTGTTAACATTGATATACGCACTTTATTAATTTATTATGTAAATAAAATAAATATTCTCAAATGAGAAAAGTTGACTTGAATTCATTCATGACCTAAGTTTACTTAGATGAGGCAGCTCAAAAAGTTACTAGAAATAGTCCCTAATATATCACTACGCCAACAGCTGACATCTGTCACTTTGGATAACTGTAATGAAAACAGATGGTAATATATTAATGTGATAGTTAACCAGAGTAATTTAGGCCAATATTATTTATATATTTATTTGAGGTCGGACACAAAGCTTATTTATCTTTTATTCCACTTTAAAAAAAATTATTATTCACAACACTTCACAAAAGGTCTAACGAACATAGCTTCAAAATGGCGACTGACGAATTTAAACCATGTGGTTGAACATTACGGAAACAAGTTCTTTACAATGATGCACCCACGCAGCGGATACAAATATTTTATTCGGTTAAATATTTCGAAATATGTTAAAATATTCATAAAATAATGTATTATATATAAAGAAAATGACAAGTATTTTCTCTTTTCCAAGTTAATAGGATACCTATATCAAAAGGTATTGATGTACGCACTATATTACACATAGTCGGTAACGTTTCAAAACAAAGAACCAGTACTTTTAATTATGTTTGAAATATTGTTTCATGTTGGACAAAAGGAAATCATTAAAAGTAATGAAATAGTATGAGAAAACTTAGGTTTATGTTATTTTTAATGTAAAATATAAGAGGTAATTAAAAAACTTAGCAAATATAACTAAACAGTGATCCTTTACAGGTGTTGGCAAACCAAAACCTAAACATATGATTTTTGAGCTGTCATCCAGGTAAAAACTTATCATGAACAGACTCTACTTATGCATACTTTGATTTTTTTTAAATGAATTGAATTTAATTTTACTCTGATAAAACAAGTAGGCCCCATATTTATCTTAAATTCACCCATGACTTCAATTCTTAATCTTAAAAGAGTATGCCCTCACATTGGAATAAAGAGCCGGCAGGGTGTGGGGCTGAAAAGTGCAAATGTATAACTTTAGATATTAATAATTATTATTTAAAAAATGTATATTGCTTTAGATACTAATAATTATCATTTACAAAATGTTTACCATATTTAGACCTAATCTGATGAATGTAAATATCCCTGCATGCATTTCAATTACTGCTGATTTCTGTCAAGTAAACACTAATTTGTATTTAATACAGCATAAATTGAGCATAAGTGTGATCTAACCTTGAATAGTATTACTAGCAAAGGTTGTTTTTGTCAAAGACAAAAAAAATATTTAATTATGTTAATGCCGCCAGTGGAGGAGCCTAAAGAAGCAAGCCAAAGCTTAAGTGACCTAGCCCGCCCCCTCCCCCAAATAATCACATAATAATTGAAAGTGTTAAGACGTGGATTTAAGGATTTTGGCCATCGGATTAAATGGAGTTCAAGTTGTTGTTTTTTATAAATATAATATTCATGTATTCACTAATAATTTTTTTATAACTTCAATTAAAAGTAAATTAAAATTTTAAACTTGTATAACTTGTTTTAATTTTACCTGTTATATAAAGTTCAGTCTATACCAGTGTTAATTTTCAATTATTTCGCCATATTAATTTACACATCTCTATTAATAATTACCAGCAATTTATAAATTGCACGAGAAAAAGAATGACTATTCCTGTGAACGAATTTTAAAAAGTTGACAAATCTTCTGTAAGCTGGGGGGAGGTCGCATTCGTTTATTCTTGCTTATAAGGGGGATATAGGGTGGAGGGGTTAAAAATGGCCAAAAATATGCTTATGTAATACTTTAATGTCCCTTTATTGGAAACATTTGATCATTATTATTGCCTTATTGAAACCAGTTGATAATAATGATAATTCCCTTATTGGTATGATTAATGTTTCTTTTAACTCAGATTCCAAAATTGTAAAAACTATAGGTAATATAATTTAAATCTTAGAATCTTGACTATACTCAACCATTTGAGTGATTCGAGAGTTCCAAAGGGGAATTTTGAACTTCTAGCTTAAATTTGATTGCAAACCACCACGACCTGTAGGTGAAGAGCGAAAGGAAAAAAGTGAATAAAATAAAAAACAATTTAACAGGACAATTGGTATGAGTTTTCCTCTAGTCGAGATATTGCTGAATGTGTCTTGTTAATGTTCACCTTGTTCAACATTTCCAGACAAACGTATTATATTGGTTTACACTGTGTGATAAACTAAGCTGTGGGTCTTGGCTGGAACACATTCAAAATGGCTGTGAGAATAAAATTTTCTATTAAAATTTGAAATTTTATTATTTAAATGTTATATTATTATAAAAAAAAATTGCATGGCAAATCTGAGCTAACATTTTGTGTACATATACGAGATCCATGAAGCCCAGTAACAGTGGAGGTTTACTTTGGTTGTATTGAACCTCTCGTTCGGAGTAGTGGTTTAGTACGTTGAGGTTGCTTATTGTTCACAATAACAAGACATGTAGTGGATACATTGCCCCTGTAATTTAGGCCAGTCTGGATGTTGAGGGCTAGCACATCAGACACACACTCCTACAGTACTGTGGCATGTAGCTAGCACATCCGACATGCTCTCCTGCAGTGCTGCAGCATGTAGCGAGGATTCTCCTGGCATTGTCCAGACTTGGCCCAGTACTTGCAGTGCTGGCTTCTGTCCTCACAGGATGTCGAGCCACCATCTTGACAACATGGATCAAATAACAGTCAAGACAGTGAATAACAACATGGATCAAATGAGCTACCAGGAAAAAAATTACAGTCCAATTTTCATAGGAAGGTCCTTATCGGACAGCTATATAAGTTACTAGACCTACTGTAATGTATTCAAGTCATGTAATCTGCAGCTGTTTCTCTTTTGATAGATATAAATACCTATAAAATATCAGTGTTGACCGCATATTATCATCATTTGTGATCAGGTCAGTTTAGTAAAATACCTCCATCTTCCTCTATCCTTACACCATTCTTCCTTCTTTAATTTCTTTCAATCTTCTCCTCTCGCTTGGACACTTTCTGTTATCTGCTCCACTCATCTCTTTCTTGGCCTCCCTTGCAGTCTTTTTCCTACATACTGCATCTCCATCATTCTCTTTTTCCATCCTCATTACATGCTCATACCATCTTACTCTTGCTCTCTCTACTATCTCATGTACTCCCTGTACCTCTACTCTTTCCTGGATAACTTCATTCCTGATCTTGTTTCTCCTCGTGACAGCTAACATGCTCCTCACAAACTTCATTCCCATGTCCTCCCCTTTCTTAGTCTCTTACATTGTCCGTGTTTCTGCTGCATGTGTGATAATAGGTACAAAGTAGGCCCTGTATAACACTTCCTTACACTTCATGGGCACTTTTACATAGCATGTATCTTACACACCTATTAAACAACTCTGCCTGCTGTCCTCTTCTCATAACCATTACATATTCTCTACTTACCTCTGCACCTCATTCACGTTTCCATGGTATTTTACATTCTGTACTTATATCAGCTCTACTCCATTCATCTTTATGGATTTATTAGGCCTTATCCTCTTCCTTGACATTACAATCATTCGCACTTTGCCAGGCTAAATTTTATTTCACTCTTTCACTTCTTCATTCGATTCTTGTAGTTATTCCTGTACTTCCTCTTTCGTCTCTCCCTCCCAAACCATCAAGTAATCAGCAAACATCATGACTCATTCTTTCCTCCCCGAGTTTTTCTGCCACTTTGTTCATGACCATTTCCATTACCATTACAAATAGTGAAAGGGCCCACCCCTACTTCACTCAATTTTTTATTTGTAACCACTCCATCTTGAAACGACTCCTTTTATCCTCATACATGTTTTTCACTCTCATTACAACTCCTCTTTCCACTTCAGTTTCCTCCATTGCTTTTCAAACTTTATTTATATCCACGCTATCATATGCCTTCTCCATATCCATAAATACCATTTTCATGTCTTTTTCATATTCTTACCTTCTTTCGATCAGCTGTTGTATGGAAAAGATTAAGTCTATTGTAGACCTCTATTCTCTAAATCCGTGCTGTTACTCTCTCCACTCTTTCATTTTATTTCTTATTATCTTTTCCAGTAACTTTTCATGTATTTTTGTACAATGTTATCCCTCTATAATTTGTACACCTCTCCTGTCTGTTTTCTTGAAAATAGGTATTATAACTTTTTCCAGTCTTCCGGCACCTTGTTCTCTTTACAAACCACTCTCATCACCCTGTTTAACCATTGTATACTACTTAACCCGCTGCCCTTATCATTTCCACTGTCAGTCCGTCCACACCCGGTGATTTTCCTTGCTTCATCCTTTTTAATGCGTCCCCCACCTCTTTCCATCTGGGACCTCTTTCCTCCTCATCTATTTCTTCCCACTCTTCTGTTTCACTCTCATCCCTTTCCTCTTCCGGGATGAACATCTACTCATCTCCTTTATGGTTTCTTGTTTTCCTCTCCTGTCTTCATCATTCTAACTTCTTGTCATTCTTCTCTCCTCCTGTTTCCTATTTGGCTATATAACACCTTCTTACTTCCTTTCACGTCCTGTTCCAGCATGCCTGTCCATTTTTACATCCAATCCTTCCTGGCTTCTCGTACAACTCGTTTCGCTCTTTCCTTCTTATCCCTATATTCTTCCTCTGTTTCCTCATTCCTATTCTTAAAACTCCATCTGAATGCTTTATTCTTCTCCTCTACTGCTTCCTTCACCTTGTCGCTCCCACCAGACCGATCTTAAACCTTTTCCATTCAACCACTACACTTTGCATCTCATCCTTGGGTATTGAGCTTCTTTCTTGTCTTACTAACCTTCTCCTACATTCTCATCCCTTTGTCTGCCCCTAACAACCTGTGATCACTATTTAAGGACACACTTGGTATTAACTTTATGTTTAAGGTCTTCCTTTTCATTTCTTCATCCATGATACAGCAATCTATTACAGACCTTTGTTCCCCATCCCAACCCTATCTAGTGATATTATGGTTTTCCCTTTCCTTCTTATACCAGCTTTTTGCCACTTGCACATAACTTACAGTATTTTACCCTCCTTGTTTCTCTCTCCCCATCCTTCTTTCCTTAACACCTCCTGAAACCCTCCTTTTGCATCAGGATCTTCCTTTACTACCTGACACTCGTTTCCAATATGCCTTTCTAGGTCTTCCACATATCAATATGTTTGTGTCCTGTCTGAATACCACAAATACAGGTGGGATGACCTCAAACAAGAACAGTTTCAGGACCTATAAAAGGAAGCTGCTGATAGTAAATGCTGGAGGACTCAATTCGGATCTGTTTGGAGACTGAACATCTAATCATATTATCACTTTATTATTATTATTATTATTATTTTCTAAAGGACTCTTCCTATGAAAGTTGTCAGATAAAAACACTTATCGCTGTTTTCCTCCGAGAGCCACCAGAAGAACACACACCTGAGCAGGCACCACACGCTCTGGCACAGTATATGTTCATGTAGTCAGGATTCTTGGCGCACTCTCCGATAGTTGCCCATCTCTCACAGTGCTGGTTGTGGTCTTCACACTTCACAGCTATAAGAGAACATAGATTGAACAATGTAGTATCTTTTCCTGCATAAAGCTGAAGTCTGATAGATAACATTCTTGGTTATTCTGCTGCTAAATGTCCGCTCCACTCAAATGAAGTTTGTCTCAGACCACAGGGCTGGGTTCGATTCTCGACCAGGTGCCATGGAGGTTATTTTCCATCTTGCCGTCAGATCCCTCATCCTACACCTTAATAAGTATTACATTGACCTGGTTTGTACCAGTTTGTTACCCACCGCATTGGGTACACGACCGCGCACAGTTGATTGCCATCCATGTTGGGTTCGTCTTACATTCCCCCGTGTTGTACCAGTGGCGGCAATACCGGTGGTTGTCGGAACACACAACTGCATGACACAAAGGAATATGATACAAGCTCCTTTCTGTTATTGCTATTTAATGGGTATATGAGCGTTCAACACCGCAGAAACACCATTCTTGTAATTACTATAATAATATAGAATATGTGGGGTTATCTTGATATGATACCAGAGTAAAGTGTTGATAAAACATGTGTTACTGCCTGGTTTTAGCTATCATTTGCACAAGAAATGGTACAGTGTATAGTTTCAACTAGGGGTGTTATCGGGCGATTATTAGTGCATCAGTATTTAATCATTATCAGTGATTATAAAGAAATATAAGTTCATACTGTTGGTAAAACTAACAATCTAGTTCCAACTTTCGCCGGTTATGCAAATATTAATAAAAAGTTGAGATTTTCAAGGCTTTAACTGATGATTTCTAAATACAATCTTTTTGTATTAATTACATTTACTGTTATCATTCTCTCAGGCATATTTCCCAATAGGTATTAATAAATAATCGGGACTAATTGATGTAAATAATCATAGCATGAACAATTATTTTAAACAATCGGTAATCAATTTTACTGAATCAGTACACCTCTAGTCTCAACCTAAAGAAAACACTAGATTTGTTAGATATCTGCGCCAAGTTCAAAATCTTGCCCGTTGTCCGAATACTCACCATTGTGAGATTGAATGTGATATTTACAGAGTACTTGGTGTTTTGACAATTTTAAACAAGAAACTCACAAGTTAATATTTCCATTACTGTACGCAGAAGTTGTCAATATCTTTGTGAACAAACGGCAGCTGCTCAGTCTGTATGACTCAAGTTCTGACCAATGTCATGGGTTTACTTGTTTAATATATCACTGACCTGGTTTAGCACCAACAGGGACAGTTGGTGATGTTGGCGCAACTCCTGATCCACATTCGTACAATCTGTTCACCTTCACAATATCTGTCTGCAGGGGAGAACACATTATTACTAGTAGGAATGGATTTACTGGCACATTTCTATTAAAACTTTATATGGTAACAAAGAGATAACTCTCTCTAGCACAGTACTGCTGGATCCCTTCAATGTTTAGTGAGTTGTGCTGTTCTAGGTTAAGTTAGTCTTGTGCCAACGCTACATGGCTAAAGTAACGAGTTTACCTGACTGAAGCCTCGCCTCTGACCAAGTAACACCGTGTTTTCTCTCTTGGGTAAAATGGTTGGAGATCTCCGATCTTTAGAGAAGGAATACATTCCATAGTGCATCACCGAGCCTGGAATACACAATACAGAATCACAGTTACAAACTATTAGGATACATTCCATAGGGCTATAATATATCGAAATCATAGGCTATATAAGAGAAGAGTTTTATCATCAGGCATTGGGAGATCATTTGTCATAACTCTGTTAGTTACTGATAGATTCGTTACATGAATACACCTCAGTTGTGTGGATCCCTCATTGCTTGTGGAGGCGGCCTGCACCCAATGCCACCGGTGGGGTTTAAAGGGGAACTGCGGCCCAGACTCTGGTGTAGTTAGCCTGTACGTCACTCCAGGGGTTGTGCGGAGAAAAACACTCAAGAGATTGTCGTTTGTACATTTATTCAGAGAACTTAACACAAATCACGGCTGGTCCGGGTACAAAATCAAACCCGATTTGAAAACCTCCTCTCCGCAAATGTACAATTAATTTTGTCAACCAGAAAACGCCCCACATATAAACAGTCCTTCCCGGGGCCGAGAAAAGTTCCTCCAACGGTAAAAGGTCCGTCCACCAGAGATTCCGAGTCCCGACATCGAACTGGTGAGTACCCAAGGTCGGCCGCCATCCGGGGATACGGGGAGCGCGCGCCAACGGCTCGTGAACAGCTGACGCGCATGGACGTGAGTCCGAAACAAGAGTGAGTCGACGAGCCACGCACCAGGTGCGTCGAAGCCGTGCGCAGCCAATCGCGCACAACAAGGGAAGAGGGGGACCGGGCAAACCGCACCGCACGGGCGTACCCAAAGAAAAGGGACGAGGAAACTCGGCACATTCGTTATATCCTGAAATGCTGCCAACTAAAACACCCTTGGGCGCAGTTGTGGTGGCATCTATGTATAGTACTTCATAATTACATTGCAAATTAATGTCTTCTGACTAAGTCTCTGATTTGGGTTATCATATTCACACATGTCACTGCTTGTCTTAATATTACAACACATTTGTTATTTTGTCCACTTTGGGGTCAAACTCCAGGCTCCAAGATAACCAAATAAAATGTAATGCACTATACGGCTTAACTATTATATTTGTTAGTTATGGTTATAACCACATCTGAATATCATATTCTTTGAATTGAGAAATTATACCTGAACACGGGAATCGAATCCAGGACCTTTGGTTTAGTAGGCTACGCCAATATACTAACCACTGAGCTATCCAGGAATTGTCTCATTCCCAGGGTCATTCTCCACTCATATTTTAAGACAGAGTCTGTGATGGACATGCAGAAGTTATCGGATACAAATGTGTGATCAGTTAAGATCCTGAGCTATCAGATAACAGCCACCATTGACTTGGTAGTTAGCTTTTTGCTGCCAATAGTACAATTACAATTGTAAAAATGTGCTTATCATAATGGAATAAATAGTCAAGAAATTATATTAGTTAATTAAGGCTATGAGCCAAAGGCCCCGGGTTCAATACACGTGTTCAGTTGCCATTTTTCAATTCAAAGAATAAAATTAAATTTAGCTCGATACTTGCAATGGTTCTAAATAAATGAGAGCGGTATTGGAATTTAAAGATGAAATAAAATTAATAAAAATATATATTTATATTAGTTTGTAAAATGAGGGTTGTTAAAACAGTGTCACAAACATTAACATCACAATGACAACAACAACAATATATATATTCTAGCTTAGTAATGGTTTATATATACATTTACACTTTGCAGCAATTTTTAGATTTTTGAAGTGATAACAATAATTATTAAAATCAACATATTGCAATATTGTTTTGCTTTTAATTGAATATGTTGTGAATCAAATAGTCAATAAGCGAATAAACTGATTGGCATGTCTTACTTGTGTCATAAGCTGTATCCAGGTCTTGCATCACTCTTGAACTAAACTTGTAGAAGTTGAACTCCATTCCTGTTGAGAATATTTACAATATATCTGTCAGTTTACTAACACGACTATTCTACCATTTGAGTATCATCAAAAGTTACAAATAATGAGAGGATGTGGGGTTCTCATCTCATCAACATCCATTATAATTATTTGTTCATTTAGTTTGAGCTGTTCGTCTATTTGTCTCACCTCTCTGTGTGTTGTCTCACAGCACTGTCTCACCTCTCTGTATGTTGTCCCACCTCTCTGTGTGTTCTCACCTCTCTGTATGTTGTCTCACCTCTCTGTGTGTTGTCTCACAGCACTGGCTCACCTCTCTGTGTGTTGTCTCGCCTCTCTGTGTGTTGTCTCACCTCTGTATGTTGTCTCACCTCTCTGTGTGTTGTCTCACCTCTCTGTATGTTGTCTCACCTCTCTGTGTGTTGTCTCACCTCTCTGTGTGTTGTCTCACCTCTCTGTGTGTTGTCTCACCTCTCTGTGTGTTGTCTCACCTCTCTGTGTGTTGTCTCACCTCTCTGTGTGTTGTCTCACCTCTCTGTGTGTTGTCTCACCTCTCTGTGTGTTGTCTCACCTCTCTGTGTGTTGTCTCACCTCTCTGTGTGTTGTCTCACCTCTCTGTGTGTTGTCTCACCTCTCTGTGTGTTGTCTCACCTCTCTGTGTGTTGTCTCACCTCTCTGTGTGTTGTCTCACCTCTCTGTGTGTTGTCTCACCTCTCTGTGTGTTGTCTCACCTCTCTGTGTGTTGTCTCACCTCTCTGTGTGTTGTCTCACCTCTCTGTGTGTTGTCTCACCTCTCTGTGTGTTGTCTCACCTCTCTGTGTGTTGTCTCACCTCTCTGTGTGTTGTCTCACCTCTCTGTGTGTTGTCTCACCTCTCTGTGTGTTGTCTCACCTCTCTGTGTGTTGTCTCACCTCTCTGTGTGTTGTCTCACCTCTCTGTGTGTTGTCTCACCTCTCTGTGTGTTGTCTCACCTCTCTGTGTGTTGTCTCACCTCTCTGTGTGTTGTCTCACCTCTCTGTGTGTTGTCTCACCTCTCTGTATGTTGTCTCACCTCTCTGTGTGTTGTCTCACCTCTCTGTATGTTGTCTCACCTCTCTGTGTGTTGTCTCACAGCACTGTCTCACCTCTCTGTATGTTGTCTCACCTCTCTGTGTGTTGTCTCACAGCACTGTCTCACCTCTCTGTATGTTGTCTCACCTCTGTGTGTGTTGTCTAACCTCTCTGTATGTTGTCTCACCTCTCTGTGTGTTGTCTCACAGCACTGTCTCACCTCTCTGTGTGTTATCTCACCTCTCTGTATGTTGTCCCACAGCACCGTCACGAAGTGGTCCCGGTCTCCTCGACTCTGTTCATGCCAGAATCCCACTGCGTGCATCAACTCGTGCACTATGATCCCCTTGTAGAGACATCCTGGCCCGAGAGATACTTGTTGACTGCCTCCTTGCCGGCCGACTGCGCTGCTGCAACTGTACACTTTTTATAGCTTTCTGGAGCTAGCACAGAAACAACTCACACACTAATCCAAATAAGGATTGTTCCAAACCACACAAACACATACATACATACATATACAGGTAAATATAGTCTGCTGCTAATAGAATATCTATGTTTCCTGCTTGAAGGTGCAACTTTTCAATTTCTTAGGCACTTTTAAGTCTTTTTTTTAAGATTTTTTTTTGTGAAAACAATTTTGGTAAAATTTTGAATACAGTAAATTATTAACATGTGGATTTAACAACCATTCTGTGGTGTGTTGGCCATACATATTAATAGTAAGTTACCACTGTGCTTTCATGGGGATGCTATGTTAATTATGTTAATTAGGGGGGCAAGGGGTCACTTCGATTAATATAATGAAGTTACTTATATCAAGAAAAAGAGAAGAGTAACTATTTAGATCAACTCAAGGAAACTCCTGGTGATAAGTGGACAAACCTCTGAATGCATTGGTGTGAATGAAGGACACTGTAATACCCAAAACCAACCTTACCTGTTGTCAGCCAAGGTTATTCCTGCTCAGCACGGGTCCGATTGTACGCCTCGGTTAGCCATGTTTTGTATTATTATTATTATTATTATTATTAGCACCATGTCTTACTACCTGTTCGGGTTGTACGCACTTACGCTAGTGTGTAATGGTAGGGTTATTGTGAGATGAAATGGAGGACCTACAGTTTAACGTGGAATCCGAACCACGGTGGAGGCCTGGCATTCCTCACATTCACAAGATGTCTTGTCAGAGGTGAAGGAAGGGTTTGGTAATCAGATAAATCTGTGCCGGGACTGAGAATTGAACCTCGGCCGCCAGCACAGAAGTCTGACACCTTACCCCTAGACCGCCAGGTCACCGCATGTTTTGTAATGCACCAGACATAAAAGATATTTTTAAAATACAGTACATCGAAAAGGACACAATCATAATAGGTACTGAGGATATGCTACCATTGAGAAGAACGAAAAAAAAAAAAAGTATATTTATATGCATTGTAAGTGTAAACAAATAAAGATGGTTCCTTTATTAACATTGTCTTTGTTTACATATGTTATGTTGGATTTCCTGCCTATCAGGCCAGCCAGACTATATTTACAGCACTAAAAATACATGACTAAACAATGGCTCTGTGTGAAACCAGCAAAATATAAACCAAGGTAGAGTCCCTATAGCAAGTATTCTTACTAAAATGTCCTAAAGGTATTGAAGATAAGTACCGACCAAATGTTCATTATAAGTAAGACATAAAATGTTCAACAGCAAAAAACGAAATGTGCTAAAGAGTCCAGAATAGTTTTATATTAGCCACACACGAGTCAATAGTTTGGTTTCCCTGTAAACTCAATGAGCAAACACTGATTCAAAATTACAACAAAAGCCTGAGTTAGCTGGTAGGATAATTAAGGGGGGGAGAACTTGTAAGCACCCCGAGTCCAATAGAGGTAGCGTTTGTAAAATAAATCACTATATGGACAGGAATACGATGGTGGTTCCAAGCTGGAACGGGCTCACCTATGGAGTCTTCCTGAACCTGGATGAAAATAAAATATAAAAACTTGTCACCCAGATCTATCATTTGGACAGTTTCCTGGCATGGTTAGGTCGTACTTACAACAAATACTAAGTACTTTCAACACTGCCCTTCAAAAACCACCAGCAGGGAAACACCCTCACTCATCCAGCTCTTCTCGCCCTCTGTCCCGAGTTAGAACTGTCTTCCCCACAAACCCCTCTAAAACGCCCTCAAAAGGGGCCAATTTCACCGCCTAGTAGGCAAAAGTAATTAATTTTAGGCTTAGCAAAAAAAAAATTCATTGTCATAGTGTTACTTTTAAAATTGG
The DNA here is from genome assembly GCA_901482245.1 of Timema douglasi. Classification (NCBI taxonomy): domain Eukaryota; kingdom Metazoa; phylum Arthropoda; class Insecta; order Phasmatodea; family Timematidae; genus Timema; species Timema douglasi. The sequence goes on along the minus strand of CABEEJ010004746.1, from coordinate 33,827 downwards.
TTAAAGCCATTTCCTATGCGAACACTCAACAAAAAACTACAAACCACAAATATGTCAAAAATTAATCCCTTGAAAGGAAGTCAAACCCATGTCCCACCCTTTCTCCCCCTCTCAGGACTCAAACTCACGCTCAGCAATGAGCTGCTGAGTACGCACCCTACCGGCGGATCGGAGAACTAGCCCACTGTTTCTATTTTCAACAACGGTATAAATAATAATATTAGAAGACTTAACCTCTCCAAGAAAAATGAAAATTAGGACTACAAACAGCTAAGAAAGAAAACAATGGGGAGGTTCTAATATTAAATTTAGAATGTGTTGGCGGAGGGTGAAGTAAAAATAAAACCAGAGAGTTATATATTATATTACAATGTGGATAAACATAAACTAGAGATAACTGATGCCAAAAATGTATTTACCACTCTTGTTAGTTTCCTTGCAATTAATTAGAAGTGATTTTGTAGCAAAATAATTTGAGAAGGGAAAATGTAAATACTAAGGACACTTACCCTGCTCCCTTAAGTAAATATACATAGTCTTGCTGAGTTGTTCTAGGGACAAACTTGATGCACGAATGTTGGAGGTAGTCGAGGAATGCAGCAGCAATGACACTTCTCTCATAGACACCTGGAATAATGTCATTACACTCATAGACACTTGGAATAATGTCATTACACTCATAAATACCTGGAATAATGTCATTACACTCATATATACCTGGAATAATGTTATTACACTCATATATACCTGGGATAATGTCATTACACTCATAGACACTTGGAATAATGTCATTACACTCATAAATACCTGGAATAATGTCATTACACTCATAGACACTTGGAATAATGTCATTACACTCATAAATACCTGGAATAATGTCATTACACTCATATATACCTGGGATAATGTCATTACACTCATATATACCTGGGATAGTGTCATTACACTCATAGACTCTTGGAATAATGTCATTACACTCATAAATACCTGGAATAATGTCATTACACTCATATATACCTGGGATAGTGTCATTACACTCATATATACCTGGGATAGTGTCATTACACTCATATATACCTGGGATAGTGTCATTACACTGATATATACCTGGGATAGTGTCATTACACTGATATATACCTGGGATAGTGTCATTACACTGATATATACCTGGGATAATGTCATTACACTGATATATACCTGGGATAGTGTCATTACACTCATATATACCTGGGATAGTGTCATTACACTCATATATACCTGGGATAATGTCATTACACTCATATATACCTGGAATAATGTTATTACACTCATATATACCTGGGATAATGTCATTACACTCATATATACCTGGAATAATGTTATTACACTCATATATACCTGGAATAATGTTATTACACTCATATATATTTAATGAAAATAAGAACTCACTGAACGATGCTGAGATGACGTATGGCACAATTCCACGGGACCAGCGCAGACCCAGGTCTCTGATGGCATTCCTCTCCTGTCACAGAACACAGTATTAATACAGTGGTTGCATGTACCAATGCTCATCACTGTCCTATTCTCCCTGTTCCAGTTTTAATCTCTGTAACACACTGTCCACCTGTAGTGAAATAGTCACTGCTTGTACTCTGCCCCATCACTTATAACTTTGTATTATGTATAGGTAAGTATTCTTACCAGAACAAGGTCAGAAATATTGACTCCAGCGATGTCTCCTTGAAACAAACCAGCCACTTCCAGGGGGTCCACTGACCCCTCCTCTTGGGGGGGCACCAACAGCTCTGTATACAAAATTGTTTTCATTTTAAACCAATACTGTGCAAAACAAGGATTTATTTATTTTCAAATATATGGACAAAAGAACAAACTTATTTTTCGTTAAACATACTCCTTCATACTATGGTCCAAATATTACTCGATTATTTTTTTTTAATATGTATATATTTTTCAGTATTCAGGTAAATTTTGTTTCTCTAACACATGAGTCCTGGGTTAGAACACCGACTAGGATCAGGTTTTCTACCATTTGGTCTTCTATCTCCAGAAGAATATTGATGCATTTCCTTGATTACCTTTTGTGATTGTTTTAATTAGATCTCTAATTGATTGAAGAGCAGTAGATGCTTGTATTGGATTAGTAAGAAACTAGATTATCATGAGCTAAACTTTAGGATAATATAAAAACTTGTGATCTAAACTTTTCAATATAATACCACATCATGATCTAAACTTTATAATACTACAAAACTTCTTGGTTCAAACTTTAGGATACTATAAAACCTCATAACCTTTACTTTAGTATACTATACCACCTCAAGATCTAAATTCTAGGATAATATACCAACTGGTTATCTCAACGTTAGGAGATGTGTTATTATTATATTGATTCAGGTAACTCATAATTATTCTCCATTCACAATATAGTACTGTTACCTAATTTTAAGGCATTTTCAAAGTCTTCTGGTGTTAAGGGCTCTCCTGGAACATTCCTCTCCTGTGAAGTCAAACCAGAACATTATTTAGTCAGTAATGTGCTGGTATAAAACACTAGTATACTTACTACAATGTGCTAGTATAAACACTAGTATACTCACTACAATGTGCTAGTATAAACACTAGTATACTCACTACAATGTGCTAGTATAAACACTAGTGTACTCACTAAAATGTACTAGTATAAAACACTAATGTACTCACTACAATGTGCTAGTATAAACACTAGTGCACTCCCTACAATGAGCTAGTATAAACACTAGTGCACTCACTAAAATGTACTAGTATGAAACACTAATGTACTCACTACAATGTGCTAGTATAAAACACTAATGTACTCACTACAATGTGCTAGTATAAACACTAGTGCACTCACTAAAATGTACTAGTGTAAAACACTAATGTACTCACTACAATGTGCTAGTATAAAACACTAATGTACTCACTACAATGTGCTAGTATAAACACTAGTGTACTTACTACAATGTGCTAGTAAACACTAGTGTACTCACTACAATGTGCTAGTATAAACACTAGTATGCTTACTACAATGTGCTAGTATAAAGACTAGTGTACTCACTACAATGTGCTAGTATAAACACTAGTGCACTCACTACAATGTGCTAGTATAAACACTAGTATGCTTACTACAATGTGCTAGTATAAACACTAGTGTACTCACTACAATGAGCTAGTATAAACACTAGTGTACTCACTACAATGTGCTAGTAAACACTAGTGTACTCACTACAATGAGCTAGTATAAACACTAGTGTACTCACTATAATGTGCTAGTAAACACTAGTGTACTCACTACAATGTGCTAGTATAAACACTAGTATGCTTACTACAATGTGCTAGTATAAACACTAGTATGCTTACTACAATGTGCTAGTATAAACACTAGTGTACTCACTACAATGAGCTAGTATTTAGTGCACTCACTACAATGTGCTAGTATAAACACTAGTGCACTCACTACAATGTGCTAGTATAAACACTAGTGTACTCACTACAATGTGCTAGTAAACACTAGTGCACTCACTACAATGTGCTAGTATAAACACTAGTGTACTCACTACAATGAGCTAGTATAAACACTAGTGTACTCACTACAATGTGCTAGTATAAACACTAGTGCACTCACTACAATGTGCTAGTAAACACTAGTGTACTCACTACAATGTGCTAGTATAAACACTAGTGCACTCACTACAATGTGCTAGTATAAACACTAGTGCACTCACTACAATGTGCTAGTATAAACACTAGTGTACTCACTACAATATGCTAGTAAACACTAGTGTACTCACTACAATATGATAGTATAAACACTAGTGTACTCACTACAATGTGCTAGTATAAACACTAGTATACTCACTACAATGTGCTAGTAAACACTAGTATGCTTACTACAATGTGCTAGTATAAACACTAGTGCACTTACTACAATGTGCTAGTATAAACACTAGTGCACTCATTACAATGTGCTAGTATAAACACTAGTGCACTCACTACAATGTGCTAGTATAAACACTAGTGCACTTACTACAATGTGCTAGTATAAACACTAGTGTACTCACTACAATGTGCTAGTATAGTTAATTCTAAAAGTATAGTTCTGATAGCAATCCCAAGACCTCTAATGTTCTGACTCGCTAAATACAACTATAAAATATGAGTGTTAAGTACAACTGTAGACTATGAGTGGTTACATCAGTTTGTTAGGATATATGATTGGGCCGACACTAGAACGTCTGTATAGAGTTCCTCACCTCATCTGGAATTCCAAGTGGAATGTCATAGAAATCATCCTCGTTTGCTCCAGAAATGTCACTTTTGGGTGACTCTGACAAAATGTAATCTTTGTCAGCTTCTTGTTGTAGGTGGTTTTTCTCATAAGGTTCAAGTGGTTTGACCCTGAAAGCCTGTTCTAGCTCTGGATAGAGCTGAAACAAGTTACTCTGCGTGTTCCCGGGAGATTCAATCTGGTAGCTAACATCTCTGTACTCGCGGGCAGGGAGGGATAATGTTCTCAAAATAAAAGCTACCATCAATACAACTGTTACTAATGCATTCATCCTAGGAAAGTGATGTTTGCTAATCTAATTATTGATTATAAAACCCTTAATTAAAAAAGTAGTTTAATAAAATATATTTGTTGATCCCGACACTTGTAATAATGCAAGTAGTTATGTCTTCGAGGTGCCCTTGTCCTTGGTATAAATAACTAGATGCAGGTGTGACCAGCAATTGGATCATGAGGGATATATCAGTCTGATGTCACTTGTCAAAGGAACATCACCTGTACGACAACTTCCTCTTATCACAGCACATGACGAGTTGGATCATGGGGGCACAAGACAGGTGAGCTCTCTTCTACTCTCTCCAGTCTAGTGCTGTTGGAGAGCTAAACATAATTTAATAATATTCTATATTTTATGGATCCGTGCTAAGAAGATGAAGACGGATTATTTATTCTATAGTTTGTGTGTTTTAATGTTTAAGGCACATAAACACAATAAAGTGATTAGTGCCTTAATAAAATAAATAATTATAAATCTAGTAAAATCTTCTCAAGGGGGAAAAATTGAACCAAGCCTTGCATTTTTAAATAACAAACATAAGTTCAAGAGGTACTCGGCTATCTTGAGAAGGTACATTAACACACTTGCTGACAGGTTGGTTTGGATTCATGTTATTTACATCCTTTAGTGGTCGAATGCGCTAAGATATTACTCTCGCAATGACGAGATCAGAATTTTAATCACCACCAGGTGTACTGAGTTTTTCCCTAAATAGTTTTCCACTTTTGCAAATGTGGGTACACTTCCTCTAAATTTAGTTTCCCCATCCCTAACACATCAGCGTAATTATTACATATTTGTACACCCCAAACGAGTTGTGAGATTTGGTGCTAAAAACAAAAAATACATTTTATTTTACTTAATAAAAAACCTCAAGTTATCATATTATATATATATAACAATTTTTTCGAAGGTTCTAATTTCCATCTTTTCGTGTCTTGGTTACATCACAAAGGGACTTCATGATTTATTTTTTGTGCATTCTGACACAGATTGATACCCTCCTAGTGTCAGCATATGTATATTATTTTTTTCACACCATCTAATAAATTATATAAACATTAATTAGAAATAAAAACATATGTACAGCTTAATAGAACTGGGGTGGTTATCATTCATCAGAAACTTCCCCCTCTTACACGTTTGCTGCCACTCAAAGCCTAAATTCACCTTAAGACAGCAAATTACCTTTTTGAAAATACAAGCTAGTATTTGAACCAAAATATGTAAGTAACCGAGGTCCAATTCACTTGCGATTTTTCCTTTCTCTTTAATTGTGTTTTAAGCTAATAAACAAAGAAAAGTATTTCAAACTTTATTTTTAGTCATCAACTAAGGTTTAAAATACAAATTTTACACAAAATTTTGAAATAGGAAATAATAACACAAACTATTTGAATACATTTATTTAAATACAAAATATTGTCAGGCTTAAAAATAATATATGTATATAATTTTGTTGCTGTTGCAAAATGTTGGTTTAAAATTTTGATATTCATCTGTATGAGATAGTCCCATTTAGTTCAGTGGTTTGCACCTAGGTGGCAAATCTATTGCACGATATCCTCTTACAATGTCTTTTCACCCCAAAGATAAAATTGAATTTTTTGTGTGATGTCTATCCCAAATATATAAAATTGTAGGGAAAAAAGTGAGTAAATAACATTAATTTGCATGATTATACAATTGTTTGGATAAATATTGCTTACATTTCCACGACAAACAGTTAAAAAATAAATATGTATGATACAAAGTCTCTTATTTTGATTTTAAATACTACCACCATGTTTTAAACTTAATGTACCATGTTTTAAGTGTTTTTTTAAACTTTTGCTTATATAGGCCATAATAGTTGAAAGTGTTTTTATTATATAACAATTTTATAGCTTAGCTATTTAATAAATCAATTTTAAACATAAAAATGTTAACTAAATGTACCCACATTTGAATTCAAAGTGGAGGTAAAATAAATTGATTAAAACTGACACTTTGCTAATTTGTGATTGAACCTTAGTATACCAAATAGGAGTCGGTTATTCTAGTAGTTCCTCATTGTACAATCCCAAGCTAAACATGGTAATTAATAAATCAAAATAGCCTAGATTATATATTTGACACAAAATATTACCTTACCCACAAAGTGACAAACGCAATCCATTAACAATGCTATCTTCACCCAAGCATAATCATAAACATAAGTTAAATACACTAATATACACTGTTAGGCCAAAAGAAACATGTTGTAAAAAAGAGCATCATAGTCCAACAAAAAGCATAATTAAATAATATACTGTTACAGAAACACATTGAATAATAAGCATCATGATTTTCCAAGGAGCATTAGGGTTCACTGAACTGTGTTCCCAGAATTTTTTAAAAATTGTTTTATTGCTGCTAGATAGGAGCTAATTAATTATCCTTCGGTGTTTAGATTTGTTACTACAACCCTTTAAGATAATCATTGGTCTTTAAACTGTTGGTTAATTTTTAGATTTTTTCATCAACCTTTACAAAATTCAGATTTTTTCTACCAGAGGCCCATTTAGAAACTTTTTTTTTCTATTATCCTTTTACCGTCCAATATTTTTAAATTCCAAACTTTCCAGATTTTATGGTTATTGTGGTGGTGGTCCATTAACAAACTTTGCAAATTATAAATTTTCTTCCATGATGAAAAGATGATTTTATAATAATTTTGAAAGTATTTTGAACCAATACTCTCCTCATACTCCACCCACCCTTTTTCAGTTCTCAAATCCTCACTTTGAAATTTTAAGATTTGATTATCTTATAAGGTTTATTTAGGCCTACATGTTTACTAAATTTGAATTTTAAACCACACCAAAAGTAAGTGTTCTATATTAGTCGCTCTTCTATTTCTTGAGCTTCAATTGTTAAATTATCCACTTCAATGGCAGAAAAGTCCAAGGCGTAACGCTCGTGATTGACTGGCATGTTGAAGATGGGGAGATAAGGGTTTGGATCTCAGTCGAGTCTAGTGAGGGTAGTTTTTCCTAATATGTTTCCCTCTCTCCTTCCAAACAAGTGCTGGTCGATTACCTCTACATTGCTTCCTTTCTCATTCCTACCCCATTTGATTAATATCATATATGTGTATAACCTGAACAGGTAGTGAGATCTGGAGATAAATATAATTTTGAAATTTGATATGTTCAAGAGTCAATGGGCTCTTCGGAACGGTCTATTGACTCACATGTCATACGTGTCTTTTGTATAACAACAAAAAAAGTTATAATAGTTTTAGGAATCTTGAATCCCCCTTCCCCCCATTTCTTAATATGTAACATTTAATTGGTTTTTGGAATAATCCTCTACATTCCTGGCAAATTTCAATTTTCTGCCTCCCTTAAAACTTTTTTTATTTAACCCGTCAACCTGCCCTATAATCTAATCTCTATTTAAAGTTTTTAGTCTTTTATGGTTGTTTGGAGTGGTCTTATACATTTTTTTTCTGAATTTTAATTTTCTAGTACACAAAAAAGTAGTTTCTATTATCTTGGAAATAGTAATCCCTTCCATATATATATAGTACTGCATTTTACTACCTGTACAAGTTATACTCCTATGTACTAATATATACTTTAATTTGTTGGGGATTAGGAAGGTTTAATTTGGAGGAAGTACACCCACATTTGCATGGAGAGTGGAAAACCATCTAGGTAAAACCAGCCTCAGTGCACTCGACCAAGATCGAACCCTGATCTCCCTGTCTTTGACAGTCTAGTCCAACATGAGAGTAGCAAGTTAGACCATGCGGTCACAGAAGCAGGTCCCTCTTATTTTAAATAGGTCTTAAAACTTAAGAAATTTTGAATTTTAAGATGAATATGGTTATTTGAAGTTGTCCTACCTAACTGCCAACATTAAATTGTCTACCATAGTGTTACTTAAAGTGTTTTTTTACAGCCCCCACACCTATTTTGCAAAGTTCTAACCGAAAATGTTATATTATTCAGCCCTTAATATGTATATGGATGGGTCTTTTTACCTTCCTGATTCAAGTTTTCTAGCACACTTGGACGTAGTTGTTTACTATAATGTTGTTTTTAAATTTTGAAGCCCCCACACAACACTTTCCTTAATTCACTATTGGAAATTTCCAATTTTAAAATGTATTTGTGCATATAACTTGAGCAGATAGTAAGAAACGAGGACAAAAAAAATATTTGGTTATCTGGAGTTGTCTCTCTACTTCTCTGCCAAATCTTAATTTTATACTGCAGCTGAAAAGTTTTTTTCCCTATAATTGTATGCCCACCACCCACCCCATTTTTAAATTTCCCAGCCTTAGATTAAGTTGTTGTTTTTGTTTGTTAAATGGGGCAAGCCTGCCTGCTACCTTCCTTCTAAGAAAAATGTCAAGTTTCCAGGCCCAGGGGTTGAGGAAAGACCGCAATGAGTGAGTGGGTGTTTGCCTCTATATATGTATATTTACACATACACATACACAAAAAATTCCAAAAAGCCAACATTTTCAAAAATCCCCTTTATTTTCCTTTCAACAGCTGTTGAGATCGAGACTAAATGTTTTAAGGAATATTTAGGAATGTACCGATCTATTTTATTCAACTCAACAGGTAGGCAATCTGGGAAAGAACTGTCTAGTCTTGTCTGGTTTACCCAGCAGGGTAGCTTTGCACTGTCTCTTTATGAAAATGTGTGTACACTTAATCTAAACTCTACCTTCCTGCATATAAAACATAACACCTTACTCCCTATGGTTATACCTGCAAAACACTAAGACACAAACTTATTAATCCTCCATGTTTCCTTTAGTACCATACTCTACTTTAGCTTTTCTTTTGATCTATACATCTTATATTTATTTCTTAAAGGTTGAATTTGAGGAATGAAATATATAAAATTCCCTCATTTCTCAAATACTTATGTTCCCAACACTCTAGAAAAATAAAATGTAACATGACCTCATCTGTGGTCTTGTGGTCATAGTTATTGGCTACAGATCCAGAGATATCAGGTTCAATCCCCAGTGCTGCTAAAAATATATCTGTGAAGCAGTGGGGATTGAACAGGGTCGAATTCGGCCTCGTGAGGACAAATGAGGAGCTACTTGGATAAAGAAGTAGACGCTCTGGTCTAGAAAACTGAGATTAATGACCAAAGGGCTGACCACACGACATCCTCTATCCGCAAAATGTTGGCACAATCATTGCTAACAGCGATGGAGGTCAATATAGTATGCTTACGGGCTCACACCAAGGAGTTTTTTTTTATATTTTCATATTGTACTATTTAATTTTCTCATAGCACTATTGATTATAGCAATAATAATATTTAGCACCTCGTCTTACTACTCGTTCGGGTTATACGCTTTAAGTACTAATTACTCTAATGGATTAGGAATTGGGAAGGTTGAATTAGAGGAAGTGAACCCACATTTGCTTGGAAGGAGAGTGGAAAACCATTTGGGAAAAACCACCCCCAGTTCACCCGAGCGAGATTCGAACCTCGATCTCCCCGTCCTCAGCAGTCGAGCTCAACACGACAAGCGTGTTAGCCAACTACGCCACCAAGGCGGGTTATTTGATTATAACAGATAAAGTCTATTTTTGTTACAATCAATTATTATTATTATTTATAAGTACTAGATGTATTTGCGAGTTTAGATGGCACAAATATTAACTTTTAATGACAATGTAGTTTTCTTTAAGTGATCAATGAAAAGAGCCAGAAGAATGACCTTTGCAATAGGGGAATCACTTGTAATAAGACTTCTCTTCTGATCACATCACTAGGAGACGGTCACACCGCTTTCGAGGACACTAATTTGACTGGCCCGGTCCGAAACTACCGTACAAGAAAGTGATCATTTAAAAGTAAATATGTCATATTGAAAAAATAACAGGGCATTAGATTTGTATGAGTCTACAACTATTGATCAAGATTCCTTTAACGACTCGACCAAAACATTATCAATGAAATTGGAAGTTTTAAAAACCAATTCTTCAACGAAAAGGAACTAGAGCCGTTTCAGCGGATTAAGCTCCAAATTCTTGCAAGATTAGCTAGCTAGACTACGCCAGAAAAACAAATGAAGCACTTGATAGCCGTGTCGATGTGTCTCGCAAGAACAACACTTACAATAGGGGTATCTCGTGCATTGCTCTAAAACACACATCATTGTTTCATATCAAGGTCGAAGGTTCTGTTCAGCTTGTAGCCTATGCCCGCAGGAACAATCCTGAAGTGGTATCCCCTGGACCTGTCTGCCCACACCCAGAGCTCCTGACGGATGTACTTGCTCAAGCAATGTGTGGCGTGTCTGGAGCGTTTCTTCAATTTATGGATCTTGTTATTGTTGTTCCAACAAGATGGAGATATTTGGACAGAGGGGTCCTCGGACTTTCTGGGTAGCAGATATCTCTCGAAGATACAGAGCCATGTTTTCCCCAAGAAATACAACATCCCGGTGTCGCACATGCCGCCACATTGACCGTGGTCGGCTCCGATACCAAGTATTTCATCCAAACTGAGATGTAGAACCGACGTTGACATTTTTTTAAACAGACAAGTGTCAAATCTTACTTGGTTATTTTGAAGGGCAATATCTAAAATACAAATCAGGTTTCCATGGTTTATATAGCTTGTGAGTGTTAACATATTAGCATTGTTTAGTAAACAACTCAACACTACACACAAGTTAAAGTAAAATAAAGTTCACAACATCCTACTACCTGTTCCGGTTGTACGACTATTTACTAATTACTCTATTGGGTTACCTATTAATAAGATTGAATTTAGAGGAAGCGTACTTATATCTGTGTGGAGGGAGAGTAGAAAACTATTTTGGAAAAACTACCTTCAGCACACTCGACTGAGATGTGAACCCTGCACCTGCACCTGTCACCTGCAGTCTAGCCTATTATGAGAGGGATGCCTTAGACTAGGCCTTCTTAAGCTGAGCTGTGGGTCGCGACCCCATCTGGGGCTGTATAACTGAATGTGGGGGTCATGAAAATGTTGGTAACAGTAAAAGATTTCTGAATGCGCAATAACCAAAAATTAGTTCAAAATCAAACACGTAATGAGTTTGAGGTGTTTCTGGCAGCGCTCACCCATGTTGCATCGCGCGACTTCACTTCAGCCTTGGTTCTGAACACACAACAAATTTTAACATATTTATGTTAAAAGATATACTTGAAAGTTTTTACTAAAAAAAAGTTAACAAAGGGCAAAATAGGTTAAATTATTTTACAGCTACATATGATATGATTGAGTAACCTTCCCAAACATTTAATTGTAGGAGTTAAAATTGATCATCTATTTTCGTGTTGGGCTAGACTGCCGAGGACGGCGAGATCAAGGTTCGAATTTCGGTCGGGTGAACCGGGGGAGGTTTTTCTTAGATGGTTTTCCACTCTGCCTCCATGCATATGCGGGTCCACTTCCTCTAAAATTCAACCTTCCCAATTCCTAACCCAGTAGTGTAATTAGTACATAAGTGTATAGCCTGAACGAGTAGTAAGATGCGGTGCTAAAATTAAAATTAAAATTAAATTTCACCTTAATGAGTATTCCTAAGAAACACTAAAATACCATTTAGTCACTATAAGAATTGTGAATAAAATTTTTGCAATAATTTTTTAAATATTTCAAATTTTCTAAATTATATTATTAAAAGATTTTTTTATATTGAAAAACCCACATACAATATTATTTATCAACTAAAATACAACTCAGATATTAATTTTAAACAAAATTACTAAGACGATTTTCAAAAATTCAAGCCTTTTCAAAATTAAGACTTCAGTCAGGAATATATTTCAAAAGGGGACGGGGTTTGGGCACAAAGGCTGCAGGCAAAGAAAAATTAATATTAAATGCCTTTAGAAGCTATTTAGAGTTTATTTTTATGGTAATTATGGGCAGGGATTAAATACATGCAGTGCTATAAATTTGTTTAAAATTTATAAACCGACATAGATAGGCTCCCTCCACGGCTTAAAATATATATTAGTACTTATTAAATAAAATCATATTCAGTGGCGGCAGAACCTAGGGAGTAAGATTTCAAGGAGTTGGAGAGGGCCTACATAGCTCACTGAAAATAATTTTTACCCCTGGAACAATTTTGCCTCCCTATAAAGTTCCCTCCTCTTAAATTTTTGAATATGATAAGAATAAAATAAGCTTCAAATAGCTTCTATAAAAGATATTCTGAAAATTGAAAAATGACACCTGGACACGGGAATCGAACCCAGGACCTTCGGCTTAGTACGCCACTGCTCTTACCACTGAGCTATCCAGGATTCGTCCCGTGCCCATGGTCATTCTTCACTCATAGTTTAAGGCAGAGTCTGAGATAGACGTGGAAGTCGTCAGCTTATAAACATGTGATTATCTAAGATCACAGCCATCAGACAACGCAGCCATCAGCGACTCGGTAGTTGGCGATTTTGCGGCCAATTGACAATTATATATATAATTGTACAGGATTGCATATATTAATGAAACAAATAGCCGAAACTATTGTTAATGCATTTTAGTGAGGAATTCACCTTTTAGATATCATATTCTGAAAATTGAAAAATGACACCTGGACACGGGAATCGAACCCGGAACCTTCGGCTTAGTACGCCACTGCTCTTACCACTGAGCTATCCAGGATTCGTCCCGTGCCCATGGTCATTATTAGACTATTAGACTCTGCCTTAAACTATGACTGAAGAATGACCATGGGCACGGAACGAATCCTGGATAGTTCAGTGGTAAGAGCAGTGGCGTACTAAGCCGAAGGTCCCGGGTTCGATTCCCGTGTCCAGGTGTCATTTTTCAATTTTCAGAATATGAATTCCTGGTGGTATTATCCCCATTAAAACGCTTTAACAATAGTTTCGGCTATTTGTTACATTTCTATAAAAGAGTTTCAAACTAATATTAAAATGGGGAAGAACATTCTAAATCTTCTAGGGGCAGCCAAACTTTTAAAAAAAATCCGAGAGAAGACTACTTTGAAAAGATTCTATTGGATTTTAATTTTTTTTAATCAAGGACCACTTTAATGACCAATAGGCATTTTTTACATCCATGACAGTTTCCTGCCTATGGGCTGGGTCAGTTTTTTATCCAAGCCATATATTTTCCTCTACCGGCTGGTTAGGTCTGTCATAGCTTCATATGTCTTATAATATAACTTAGGACTAGGACAGGAACAACATCCAGTCCCCAGCCGTTAATTCATCAATGTGAAAGAGTAAACCCACATTTTACCAATGATAAAGCTTTCGGCCATGCTGGGAATCAAACCTGGTACCCTTGGCTCGGTACAAACACGCTACCGACTGAGCTAAGGTGTCGGATGACTTATAGGCATTCAATTGAGAAACATTTGCTGGTGTAGAAACCCCAGAACTATTGGGTTTGAGGAAGAGGGAGGAAGTTCCTAAACACACCTCTTTTGGGTAATTGCCCACCTCCTCGCTACAAAAATAATGATCAACCAGCACCGGCCCAACCTGGATAATTTTCAAATTAATTTTGTTTTTTTCCGAATAAAGTTAGAGAATTATCCATAGTAGAGAGTTCAGATACTACTGATTTGTTAAATTTGCAATAATCATGGTAAAGAACCAATATAACCATTATTTTTTAAATAGAACTTAACTACACCTGTTTTATAGTGGATATAATTATAAATAATACAAATCAATCTTACAATTGAATTTATATAATATAATATCACCAAATTATTTTATTTGCTAGATTGAGGCACACTAAATTTTTCCAATAAATTATATATAATCTAAGTTAGAGCTTACATTTAATTTAAACGATGACCAGGTGCTAGTCTTAAGGATTATTTCACAGTCAAGATCTATACGACTACAACAGAATGAAGTTGACTATTTATGAACCTTGAAAGCATAGTTTGATCACCACTAAGAGAACATTTTAAAGTTTAAAAATTAAAAGTTTATTAGCTAATATTTGCAACACCTTTGAGATGTCAACATTGGCAGATAAAAAACACGTGGCTTGACGTAAGAACGCTTGGAAGTTGGTCCAGCAGGTTTCAAATCAGTGAGTATATTTTTTTAAATGTATGTTTTCCTGATAACGGTTTTATAGGTAGGAGGAAGTGCACCTCAATTTGCATGGATTTCAAAGTTGACTCGGTGTCTAGCGCCAGAGACTGCTTGACCACTGCCATAGGTTATATCTATGGCAATTAGACTAAGCATGTATTTTAAATAAAATTTGATATTGCATCTAAAAAATGAGGATTGTGATACAGATTTCCAAGTTCAAACATAATGAGTTTCTTAACTATTAGACAATATTTTGAAAATATATTTGTACACAAGAATCAAGAGTGCTAATCAAACAATGAACAATAATAACACTTTTCTAACATATACACACATGCAGCAATTCATGACAATCTTTTAACAGATAGATTACATTTCAATGGCTTTATGACAACTGATAGAAGAATAAAATTATATATTTTTTACAGATTCTTAAATATCATTAAGTTTATTCCATAAGTTATTTTCCCAAATGTTAAAGTTGCTCAAGTTCAATGTTTTCTAAAGTAAATTATACTCTAGAAATTTGAACCAAAAGGAATAATATATTATATTATATAATCACTTCTGAGAGTTCTAACTTTTCTTATACTCTATCCTTTCCACCTTTACTTCATCTCCGACCAGCTGGTAGACGTACGTCACCACGGTGGCGCTCTGGATATCCATCAGCACGAACGACGGGATTATAGACCTGGAGACAAGACTGATGTTAGTGCTACATGATGTGAGACCAGCCTACTGTCTGCCACTTACACGAGTTCTAGTGTAGTACCAGAACTACTCAGTTCTGTTGAGTACTACTCACGAGCGAACATTACTGGTGATGTGTCATACAATCACTGGATGTTTGTAACTTACGTGTCCAGAGAGTTGTATGCTCCAGTTGCCGACCCTGGGTTGATGTGGAACTACTCAGTTCTGTCGAGTACTACTCACGAGCAAACATTACTGGTGATGCGTCGTACAATCACTAGATGTTTGTAACTTACGTGTCCAGAGAGTTGTATGCTCCAGTTGCCGACCCTGGGTTGATGTAGAACTTATTTTCGTGCTCGTAGGCCTCAAACTTATGGGTGTGACCCGAGATGAGAATATCCACATCCAACTGTCTCTGGATGAGCGCCAGGGACTCTGGGTCACCCCAGGGAACTACTTGGTGACCATGAGTCAGGCCGATACGGAACTGCCCGACTGTGACCACTTTCTGCTCTGGGAATGTTATATTCTGCATCAAATTAATAGAATGTGTCACTGTATATCAGTTGCACTAATAGTCAAGAACAGAGTTGTATACTAGCATTGTGTTGAGGTTAGTCAGTGCATCATACATTTGTAAATAGTGTTATAATTAAATACAACTATTTTTTGCAGAAATATAATGGAAAAAAAGCATACATAAAATAATATACTAATATACACTGTAACAGAAACATATTGAGAAAAAAGTACAACGTCCGTTCACTGAAAAGCATACCCGAATTTAAAAAATGTATTTGCCAATAGCTCGGACACTATTGGTTCTATAAAAATATATTTCAAATGCAAGTTTGTATTTTAATAGTCCTACAACTTCACAGTGATAAGTTATTTCTTATCTCAAATAGTTGCGAGAAATATGATCAAAACTGGAGATACTATTTTTGTAAAGTACTCTCAAAGTCATTTTCATGGGAAATGCCATTTTGTTTGTAATGTTGAACAGTGCCAAGATACGAATTTTTCAAAATCGTTAGAGTGGAATTCGAGAAATAAGATTTTATTTTTTTGCTTTTAGCTCTTGAGTAAACTACCCTTAATTTTAGGGTTATCTAATTCCAAAAAGTCCTCGAGACAACCCTAGATACCAAGTTTTAGCCCGATCAGTAAAATGGTTTCAGTTTTAGATAAAGTTAAAAACACAAACACACAAAAGGCATAAAAAAAACACTCTTTCAGGTTGTGTGTCATGAAACTTTGATATCTATTAAAATCTCAAAAGTGATTTTTTGACAATCACGAAATCTCTACCTGAGGGGTTGCAAGAATGTTAACCAAATACAATATTAACCAGAATGTCTAATATGAGTTGTTGAAAGATGCATTCAAAGTGTGGTTGGTGTAATATTTTACTCTATAATGAGTTTTAAATAATTTTGACCAAACTTCAGTGTTCTCCCCAGGGCTTTTTGACTACCCTGCTAAAATCAATGTTTGTTGCACAAATCATCAAATGTTGCAAAGTATTTCACTGCTCCCTCCTGGCTACCTAATAATTCCACTCGGATGGAAAAGGGTTATTTCCAGAACACTGAGAGTTCAACTTACAAATAATTAGCGTAGATGCATTGGTAACCATTTATACAAATGTTGACG
Organism: Timema douglasi; assembly: GCA_901482245.1. Lineage (NCBI taxonomy): Eukaryota > Metazoa > Arthropoda > Insecta > Phasmatodea > Timematidae > Timema > Timema douglasi. The sequence goes on along the minus strand of CABEEJ010004746.1, from coordinate 16,816 downwards.
TTAAGACATACGGTAAAGGCGATATATAGCTTGTAGTTATTACAAAAGCTCCTTTAAAAAAAAAGAAAAAAAAGATGATCCATAACATTTAGGTTTATTAATCCGACAAATGAGTGTGTGGTTTTGAACCAAAAACTATATAGGGGTACTAATGAGGTAGTGCTGCGCAATGCATGGAGCCTAACTAGTGGGTGCGCTTAACCCTTCCTACTCAATCCTGATCTCATTGCCAAGTGATGTAGTGTACCCCGAGATCCGAGTAACCTGGTAGAGGTTGGGTTTAACCCCAGCGGAAACCAGGTCAGGTGCAGACGAGAGACAGGAGACTGGGCAGCAAGCTCGGAACAGGGTCTGACCAGTTGTCCACCAGTTTGGTGGGCTGGGAGTGAGAGGATTGGTGATGATGAGCTAGGTCATTGTCAGCATCCAGAGCCTTAGTTAGGGAAGGTCACCACCGAGCAGCAGCCTTGCTACCTAGGTGTAGGCTAGGCCACGACAGTAAGATGGTGGCCGAAACAAACCCATACTCGAGAAAACATAGTAAAATGCTGGATTGGAAAAATTGTTGACAACCATAAGCTAAGAATAGGGACTTTAAACATTGGAACACTGAGTGTAAGAGATTGTGGATATGATGGATGAGAGGAGAGTGGGTGTCCTGGGCCTGAGCGAGATCAAGTAGAGAGGGAAGTAAGGAATTTCATTTGACATTGGATGGGGAGTGATGAAGGGAAGAGAAAGAGAGTAGGCTTCGTGGTGAGGGAAGGGTTACAGGCGGAGATAGTAGGGATGAACGATAGACTAAAGAAGATGACAATAAATGACAGAGGAAAAAAGGTGGAGGTCATACAAGTGGAGTACCCAGTAGAAGAAACAGACAAGTTTGAGGAAGAACTAGTAAGGCGTATGAGAAACGAGGCTCAGATAGATGGGCAATCTGAATGCAAAAGTAGGAAAAGAAAGAGTATGGTTTAAGGAAGTGTTAGGGAAGGAAGAATGGTGAGAGAAAAACGAGGAGGGTAGAAGGTTGTTGGAGTTATGTGCAAGAAATACAATGAAAGTGGCAAACAGCTGGTATAAGAAGGAAAGAGAACGCCATAATATCACTAGATAGGGTTGGGATGGGGAGCAGAAGTCTGTGATAGACTAAATAAACATCAAGGTATTACCAAGTGTGTCCTTAGATAGTGACCACAGGTTGTTAGAGGCAGACAAAGGGATGGGAATGTAGGAGAAGGGTAGTAAGACAAGAAAAAATAATTAGAGTGTAGAGATTAAAAAATGAAGAGGAAAGACGTATTATGTATCTAAAAAAAGGCAAGAAGTTTAATAGCCAAGAATGAGATGCAAAGTGTAGTGGTTGAATGGGAGATGTTTAAGATCGGTCTGGTGGGAGCAGCAGAGGAGGTATGTGGGAGGACAAGTATTAAGAGGAAGGAGAAGGAGACACTCTGGTGGAGCGACAGGGTGAAGGAACCAGTAGAGGAGAAGAATAAGGAATTCAGAAGGATATTGTTTGATCCATAAATAAAGTCATATATATTTTGTTCATAAAATTTGGGAGGGTGCAGGAGTTGAACACCCCCCCCCCCCAACT
>CABEEJ010004745.1:11294-36557 GCA_901482245.1 Timema douglasi | reverse complement strand
CCTCTATTGAGAACTCTGAGAAACCAGTGTCTCAAAAATGTAAATAATCCTCCTGCGACCTACTTTACCAACTCAAAAGCGTGAATAAAGTCATCGATTTTCAAAGACTTGGCTTATAACCCAAACGAGTAGTAAGACGCAGTGCCAAGTACTTGTACCATTCAAAGAGTTTCTACGTGCTCTTAATGCAACATGCAGTGCACAAATTACTTTTTTAAAAAGAAGTAATGTACTAATGTACAGTAGCCCCGTGTCTTCTTTGGTGCTGACTGACAGCTCACAGCTATCTTCTAACAGTCAACATTTAGGTATATATCTAAATTTTGACTGTCAGATGTGACAGCTGCTAAACAAATGTTTTTGCAGATCATGTGGTTCGGCGTAAGAATACAAAATTTTGTCTGGTAAATTTTTAAAGCGGTCAGTCAGCACCAAAGAAGCTATGGGGCTACTATAGAGACTAGAGTGGACTTAACAGTGAAAACAAACATCTATATGCGCACGTTTTTTGATTTAGAAAGTACATATAGGCAAATCTGATTGTTTTCATTAATCTATTAGAAATCATGGAAGGGAAGGGTGCTTGCTCCAAAGTAACAGATGTTCATCAAATATCCACAATGTGAGCAAGTTCAATGGGGTACTTATTTAAATCTATAATAGGCCCCCCAAGTTATTTTTATTGTTTATTAAATGAATCATTATAGCTTCTTAAAATCGGTGAAACAATTTCTTTTAAATTTCAATACTAGACTTTATCAAAATATTTATAGACGCTTCAATGATGCCATAAGCTATAAATATCTCATTACTAGTAAATAAAACAAAAAAAAGTTTATAGTTTATCGCTTAGGTCGTCTCCTTCACAAATAATAAACCCAGCCAATAGAAGTGTGATTTGAAGTTTTCTAGCATACTTGTCTCTGCCCGAAATAACTATAAACTTTTAAGTTCTGTTTGGGACTCTTGTTTCGTGGCTATTCAACTCTAATGGTTTAGAGTGACTTTAAAAATAATGTTGTTCAAACTTTTACGCATTATTTATTATTAGTTTGTACACACTATTCGTTAATATTTAATAATCATATATTATCCATGAATATAAACCAAGCCTTACAACTCAATTATCCTTGTCTTTGACGTCCATGGGATAAAATGTATCTATTTGTCGAAGGTAAATGGGATTTGTACCAACTCACTGCCTCATTATTGTATTGAAGCTAATTTAACTTTCAAACGTTAGGCAGACTGACGGTACTTCGCTTGTTTCCAAATTATGAGCTTTGTGATCATGGGAATCGGGAAGGCCATTTTTATGTATGTTGTGACGTTTCTAAGTTTTTATTAAACTCTTATATGAACAAGTCAAAACAATTAGTGTCAGTACTTTTTCAAGTTCATTGTTTTTTAAGTTTGAGTTAAATTTTACGTTAATACATTTAACGGACTGTTAACTTCATGAAGATTCATCTCAAATTGTGATATAGTTGGGGCCTTCCAAGGTATATGAGCTATTTAATTTATTTATTTATTAATTTAAAACTAGATGTGCCCAATACTATCTGTACTTATGTAGCAACAATACCTACTTAATAATGCCATCATAATCTGGTCTAAGATTTTAAATAATCTTGAGATTGAAGAAGGGATTCCTCTATTTATAAAAGGGGGTGTAAAACTTGTATGATTTGAAAGGCCACATACAAATCAAAATTAAGGGGTCCGCGTTTAAAACTGCAACCTTTCCGACATATTTAATAAAAGGAACTTAGATTAGTATATTTTTATAGCAAAAATAAAATGTGATTGAATAAAATTCATGGGCCTAGCCTTTATTTCTACCCGGATCCATTTGTACTTTTAATCCCCAGTGTTGCGCAGTTAAAATGTATGAATTCTATGAAAGAAAATGTGAAAAGGAATAACATTTCAAATGCTGTATTTCTGCAATATTTATTAAAATAACATTGAGTCATCGATAGGTATGCAGGGCGGACAGAATCATGTAGAGGGCTGCAAGTTAAACATCCCACAGAGATTTATTTATGTTGTAATTTATTGAGGTAGGCCTAGTGCCATACGAAGTGAACAAAATAGAGTTGTATGAATAAATTGTTTTAGGTTCAATCTCCGGTCCCGGCACAGATTTATTTGATTGCCAAACCCTTCCCTCACCTCTGTACAAGACATCTTGTGAATGTGGGGAATGCCAGGCCCCCACCGTGGTTCGGATCCCACGTTAAACTGTAGGTCCTTCATTTCATCTCGCAATCACCCTACCACTACACGTTAGCGTAAGTGCGTGTAACCCGAACGGGTAGTAAGACACGGTGATAATAATAATGATAATAATAATAAATTGTTTTAAAAAATGTTCTGCAATTTTGCTTATCTAGCGACTGATGATAATTATTTAGAGTCGGGGGTAAAAGGGTGACAATGCAGGGGGGAAAGACACACTGGTTTGGAATTACATTTTAAAAAAGGGATTTAAAACATTGAGGTCCCAGGTATTTTATTTTATTGTAGGGAACAACCTACTCCATTAAGTTTGCTGCTAAGACTTTGGTGGGCGCATGGTCTATGGAGTTACTCTCGCATTATACTCTAGACTGCCAAAGACTGGGAGATAGGGGTTCATTCCCTAAATTGTTTTCCAAATCTCTCTCCATGTAAATATGGGTACATTTCTAAATTCAATATTTTTCAACCCAAATGGGCAGTAGGTATGCGGCGCTAAAAATAAATATTTTTAAAATACAAATAATATCATCCCTCCTAGCTTTGAAAACATTGTTGTCTTATTTTTTAAAGAAATTATTCCGTCAGAGGTTCGACTCTCTTTGGGACTCACTGGGCCGTGTCGGCGGAATCATTACGTAATGTGGTACGAGCTTGTCTTGGTCCGAAGCGCGCCCGTCAGCTGAGAGGCATACCATGTACCTGCGGTGCGCGCTGCTGCGCCACGTCGCGGCGCTGTATCTGCTGGCGGTGACGTGTGTGGCGGCCGACGTACTTGTTTACCGGCTGGATTTTCATATAGAGGTGGAGAGCGAGTTCAGAGACCTGCAAGCCAGGTTCGGAGACAGTCTGCCTCTAGACGGGCTCAAGGTCAGTGCCACAAACTAGAACCTGGTCCCACTCACTTTCGAGAATATCATCTTTAGTAAAATGCCTCCATCTTTCTTTTCCTAATTCATTATTATTTTCCTTTCAATCACAAATTTGTTATTATCTGCTCCTCCATCGATTTCTTGGTCTCGCTTATGGTCTTTTTTTCTACCAACAATTTATTTGGCATCCTCGTTTTCCACCCTCATCACATGAGCATACCATCTCGGCCTTGTTTCCTCTACTATCTTCATGTACTCCAACATCCTCATTACATGTCCATACCATCTCAGTCTTGCTTCCTCTACTATCTCATGTACTCCTACTCTTTCCCAGACACCTTCAATCCTAATCGTGTAACTCTGTGAGTGTGTGGCTGTTAGGATTTGTAATTTATCTCACTAAATAGTATTTCAACACTAACTAGAGATAAAATTATATCTATAACTTAAGCAGGAATTAATTCACCTCGATCAGCGGCTTACAACTTAAAAGTTCCCAAGAAGAGCCACAATTAAATCCACAAGTCGGGGGGTTTGGGGGGGATCATAACACTGCTTCCATAAAACACCGAGAGATGGACAGGAATGCCACAGTGACCCTGACACCCTTGGTCATCCTACCCTAAACCTAATTATGTATTCATTAATATTATTTTTATAGCCTAATTTTAATTTTAAGTGTAATTGTTCTTCTTTATTTAATAATTTTTTTTTTCATTTTACAAGTGTTTACTGTGAATTATTTCACATCATTGATTAACACTTTTATATTAATAATTACCAGCAATACATAAATTGCATTTAAAAATTGTTATTCCTGTGTTCAAAATTTTTAAAAAAGCAAAGAAAGGGGGAAGAGGGTTTCAGATTTTTACTTCTCACAAAGAAGAGGGGGGGAGGTGTCCAAGATGGCCAATACTGTGCTTATGTAATACTTGACAACAACAAAAAATTATATCTTTAACTTCGACTTAGCCTCATATGTTTCAATCTTGACTTTACATTTAAAAAGTGACCTTGGCAACGTTGAATCTAGTTTTACACTCTTGATAAACTATTTTTGGAATACCCTTTATGTGGTGGTTATGTGGTGGTGCGCAGGGCCTGGTGGTCTACGCCCAACCACCCACTGCATGCAAACCCATCGAACCACCTCCGAATCTGAGCGTGCCTGATTTTCCCGACCAATGGGTGGTGCTTATCAAGCGCTTTGGCGGCTGCACTTTTGAGGACAAAGTGCGCCATGCTCAAGCCGCCAACTACAGTGCTGCCATCATTCACAATGTGAACTCTAGTGATTTGGGTGAGTTTCATTTTCACACTTTATCCAAAACTACCAAATTAGGCCTATGGTTTAAAAAAAATCTTTGAACTAAAACTTTTTATTTAGAAATATTGTTTATTGTTGATGACAAACTATCGGCAAAATTCAAGAACCTACAAACTAATCTACCATCCATAAATAATTTCTAAAGGGGTTGTCCATAAACCATGTGTGCATATTTGGGGGGGGGGGGNNNGGGGGGGGGGTAGATAGATAAAATGTGATTACTAAGTGCATCATACATCGGTCTGTGTTAGTATAAACCCAATGGCACACACATATCAACAAACGACAATCAACTCGTTGATTGGGATCGTCGTAAACGTACAAACATGTTTCAATGTTACAATTAAAAATATTTAAATATTGTGACATAATATTAGAAAAGGTGGGGATCACAAAATTGTGACGAAAGGTGCAGAGGATTAAACAATAACAAAAATAGCGTGACAAAGTTTATAGACAGCCTCCAAGAGAGTTCTAGTTCTATTATTTACTACGAGGCTCTGTCATTCACATCGTTGAGTTATAGACCGAGGTTTGTTTAAAGGAGGTCAGACACTTTGGAAAAAAATACAAAATCATATAAAGTGCTTCAACAGCGTAGTTTAATCTTATTGAAATTATTAAAAAAAAAAAATTATGAACCTATAATTCATTCACGACCTTAGTTTACTTGGACGACAGCTCAAAACGTTACTAAAAATAGTCCCTATAATATCTCTACACCAACAGCTGGCATCTGTCACTTTGGATAACTGTAATGAAAACGTATGGTAATATATTAATGTGATAGCTAACTACAGTAATTTATGCCAATATTATTTATATTTATTTGAGCTTATTTATCGTTTATTCCACTTTAAAAAAATTATATTTCACATCATTTTTACAAAAGGTTTAACGACATAGCTTCGAAATGGCGACTGACGAATTTAAACCATGTGTTTGAACATGATGTAAACAAATTCTTTACAACGATGCACCCACACAGTGGATACAAATATTTTATCCAGTTAAATATTTCAAAATAAGTTAAAATAATCATAAAATAATTTATTATATATAGCCTATAAAAATATTTCTCTTTTCCAAGTAAATACGATGTCTGTATTAAAAGGTATAAATGTATGCACTATATTACACGTCATAAATAACATTACAAAATGAAGAAAAATTACTTTTAATTATATTTAAAATATCGTTAACGAATTGGGTAGAAAGAAATGATTAAAAGTTATGAAACAGTGTAAGAAAACTTAAATTTACCTTATTTTAAATATAAACTATAATAGGCAATTAAAAAAACTTAACATTTATAACAAAACAGTGCTTTTTTTTTTTGCCATCAAGGCCCAACTTAACTCTCATTTTAAACCATGAGTCAATTATTTGTTGTTTTTATTTATAATTAATATTATTTTAGGTCATTTCACTCTATTTATTTTAAAAATGAACAATCTATTAAAACACATTTGTTGGCTTCAAGCTTGGAAAAAACAGTAATTGTCAGGGGGATCAAATAATATAGACCGAGTTTAGATACTTGTTTATAAAAAATTATTAATTTCACGCCTAAACACATATAAATATGAGATATTTTGTTTCCTACATGTTAACAAAATGTGTTGCTTGAAAAAAATTTAATTCTGCTAAAATGAGATGGTCATTTAAAACAAGTGCTTAGTAGTTACCTTTTATAAATGTTTATATTTAGTAGAGGCTAGCATTTTTTTAAATATCAGATACCTATATTTAGTTAATGAAAAAAACTATTAGTCTAAAGACACTAAAAATGTATTTGTTATAAAACCTTTAAAAACTGTATAACTTTTCTGGAAAAGTAGAGGAATTTTATAAAATAAGTTCTGTAGCCACCCTATTAGATTATCATTGATTTTTTTTATTTGAGATTTAATGTGCCCTTTCTAAACCAACTAATTGTATTGACACACGACTTATAAACATGCCAGGAATCGAACCCGGGACGCTTAGCTTAGTAGACATACACTCAATCTACTGAGTTAAAGTGTCTGACGTTAGATTATCAGTTTCACACACACACACACACACACACACATATATATGTATAAAATACTAGTTAAACTGTGATTCGTAAATGCAGATGTTGATACACTCTAATAAATGAATGGACATTGTACAAGGTATCTCGACACATGAACGAACCTCTTCTTACGACAGTCAGACATCTTGATTGTCAGTCTTTGCTACAAACTTCCACTTGAATCAACACTAGTGAGTCACCTTGTGGACATTGTTGACGAGATTGCAAATAGACCTTTGTTTTTGTTGATTCAGGGGTTGACCGAATGATATGTAACCATTTCATAGTTAGATCATACGATCTGAGCTCTAGTCAGGAGATTGTGTTATTAAATTTTAATCGAAATAACTAATTAGTTGATGTGTTTGCTTCTAATTCTCAACTATAACTGGAACCAACATCTCTTGTAATTTATAAAGTTGAAATGTTTACCCGCCTGATGTTGAATCAGCGATGAGGTATGTGCTATTTATTAATTGTTGTTTACTTTATTCCAATTTCAGACGCGGGGAGGGGGGACATACAAAATGTAACAATCACATTTAATTTGTTTGCGATGTTTTCATCCTGGGAGAGGTAATTTTTGAAGACATATGTAATGAATTTTTTTAATAAAATAATGAGCTATTCTTAATGTTTGTGGCATAGTAATAATATAAGTTAACATCTATATTCTTTACCCTTAAAACACACACACACAAACTAAAGATAGGACACTCAAATGTTTGGATCTTGAAATCCCTTGAATCCTGGCAATGATTTGAGATTGGGATTCTAGAAAATATGGGTTCAATCTCTCATTAAGACATAATATGGTATGTACAGTAGTCCCATGGCTTCTTTGGTGCTGACTGACAGCTCACAGCTGACAGCTAAAAGCTTTGAAAAGTTACCAGACCAAATTATGTATCCTTACGCCAACCCATATGATCTGTAAAAACATGTGTTTAGCAGCTGTCACTTGTCAGCTGTGAGCTGTCAGTCAGTACCAAAGAAGTCACGGGGCTACTGTAGTCTCTGGTTACCAGCACCTTACGTGCAAATGCGGGTACATAAGAAGCCGATAGTAAGACGTGTTACCAAGAAAATTAAAAATATATATTTTAACGTGAGGACCGCTTCCTGTTTTCGAACTAACTACTTGACGAACAGAGGTAATATCGGTGGCTCTCGGGGACGTCCTCTCTCATTTGTCGTTCTTTATCGTCCCAGAGCCCATGTCCGCCAAGAACTCTACAGGGATCCGCATTCCGTCCGTGTTTGTGGGGGAGCAGGCGGGCGTGATAATCCGGGACCACTACCAGTGGAGGGACGGCTATTACGTCGTCATCAACGATGACATGCCCTTCAACATTAACACACATTTGCTGCTGCCGTTCGCCATCGTCGTGGGCATCAGCTTCCTGGTTGGCGTCATCTTCACGGTGAGAGGTTACGATGCTACGTCCCCAGTGGGAGAGAGGGTATACGATGGCTAGGTAAAGTTACCTGTATCCGTTCGCCAAGACCAACTCTTGAGTTGTTTGTTTTAAAGTTATCAACCTTTCTACATTATTGAAACACAAACTTATGAAAATAATCATTTGGATGTTTATTTCGTGGTTTTTTTTGGAAGCAAGGTATATGGTTCACTTGAAAATGCTTCTCAAACCAAAGCTTCTAAAATGCTGCGTACTCGTCTGAAATCAAGATGTCGAACCGGCCAAATCAAGGACGGTTTATGATGTCTTACAAACTGCCGATGTAGTCGTGTTCTTGTGCTGTTTACAAAATAAAAAGTTTTATTTTGGTGACCAGTTATAACAAGATAAAAGTGTTAACATAACGCTTTTTAAATTCATTATTTCATGCACTATAATAGTTCTTATTGCCACAACCGTGGAACAAAAAAAACACAATATTTTTATTAATATATTTTGGTTATTCCAATAAGTTATGAAAACATCAATTATACAACTTAATCTTTAGGAAAGTAATAGTAGACTCTTTTAATAACACTTTTTATTGATAATATATTATTACTAAGCAAATAGATCGACATTAATGACTGTCAGTCAATATTTGTAATAGAGAATGTTCTGTTAGCATATCCATTAGTAATAAAATAATCTACTGCAAACAGTAAAACATAACTTCTATACATGCTGTTGGCGTAAATATACACTACTATTGGTCGGTGTAGATAGCAGCACTGTCTTGATATGGCTGGAAACAGAAGTTGTGTTAAGGTAAGGCCTTCTTGAGGTGTAGCTACAAGAAGCAAACTCATAATTCTGTATTATCGGCCCAGAATACCTCCTCTTTAGGCCGGATAGTCGCGACACCGGTGTTCTAATAATCAGGGGTGCAGAATATGCTCAGAGCTCCAATATTTCCCCGGAACATAACATTTTAATTTAAAAAACTCCCCTTTACAGTTAGAAGAAAAGTATAAATAAACATTTATTTTTAAAAAAATGTTAAAATTAATTTATACTTGAGGTTTGATCCTCTATAATCCTTGGCGCATCAGGTGGTTAAGTGCATCAAGGACCGGCGCCGCCAACAGCGCCACCGGTTGCCTTCCTCCTCCCTGAAGAAGATCCCCATTTCCAAGTTCACCAAGGGGGACCCCTACGAGACTTGCGCCATCTGCCTGGAGGACTACCAGGAGGGCGAGAAGCTAAGGGTCTTGCCCTGCTCGCACGGTAGGCTCCTTATTGTGCATCCTTGATCAAGCCATATATATTACACTACTGGCTAGTTAGGCCTGTCGCAGCTTCATATGTCTTGTAATCTAACTTAAGAGCAGGACAGGAACAACACATAGTCTCCGGCTATCAATTTATCAATGCGAGAGGGTAAACCCATATTTTCATTAATGCCGATAATCAAACCCGGGACCCTGAGCTAAGATGTCGGACAGTGTATGAATAAAAATAGCTTAGTTATAATGCGGTAGGATGCATGAAAAACGTTTAAATTGTAAATCTTGATGAATCGAGAATCAAAATATATAAGTTAACATTTAAAATTATTATTATTATTACTAGCACCGCGTCTTACTACCTGTTCGGGTTATACGCACTTACGCTAATGTGTAATGGTAGGGTGATTGTGAGATGAAATGGAGGACCTACAGTTTAACGTGGGATCCGAACCACGGTGGAGGCCTGGCATTCCCCACATTCACAAGATGTCTTGTCAGAGGTGAAGGAAGGGTTTGGTAATCAGATAAATCTTTGCCGGGACCGAGGATTGAACCCCGGACCCCCAACACAGAAGTCTGACACCTTGTCCCTAGACCACCAGGTCACCAACATTTAAAAAACAGGAATGCTGATATCAATGTAAGTCTAAGAACTCACACCTGTGCTTCACAGCGATCATTGAATGTGGTTAGCTCCGCACTTAAGAGCTAATTGATTGCCCCGGTTCCTCCCGTCTAGCTTACCACTGCAAGTGCATCGACCCCTGGCTGACCAAGAACCGTCGGGTGTGTCCAGTGTGCAAACGCAAGGTGTTTGCCCACGACGAGCGCGTCTCAGATTCGGGCAGCGACACGGAGACGGACGATACTACGCCCCTCGTGAGGGGGGAGACTGTTACACAGCAAGGCGGAGGGACTTTCGCTCCGCAAAGGGTGAGTTGCCCTAACCCCGACAGGCGGAGAGTAAGCGTGAGCTGCTAGAAACAAATAAACACGCAAGAGAAACAGCGACATTAATGTATCACTAGCTATTTTAAATTTTAAAAAAATGGACGAATGATAAAAAGGCTAGTTTGACACACTTGCTAAAAAAAAAGAATTAGGTTCCATAGTTTATACCATTTAAAACTAGAGTTGCACCTATATAACTTGTCAACGTCATTATCATCATCATCATGAATGGTTAACCAGCCTGTGGCTGAGTCAGTTTAGTAAAACGCCCCTATCCATCTCTCTCATACTTTATCCCTTTCACCCGCCTCAGTGGCGTAGTTGGCTAACGCGCTGGTCGTGTTTCACTCTTCCTCCCGATGAGTTCCGATAGATTGAAACCTAGGCCGGGGGATTAGGCCTTAAAGATTGATTTTCTTCAAGAGACAGCTATTACCTCTTTGTCCAGTGGCGGCAGTGTAAAGTGCAGATTGTTTTCATGTCATTTTAAAAGTCATATGGTATTTGTTTCTCTTTTATTTGTTCCTAGCCAGTTCCTCGATTTATAACAAAAAATTAGTAAAATAACTGGAGTTGGGTCGAATTTACTATTTTATTAATCCAAATCTTGAGTCTAAATCTCCAATTTACCTTCGAGTCTCAAATCCTAATCTTGAGGGAAATTATGAACATAAGATAAAATATAATATAATAATATAAAATACAGATAGTAATTAAATGTTAACATTCTATTTTTTATAATTCACTCATTATAACATCCCTACATTCAGTTAAGTGTTAAATTACTGGTCTGGGGTCTGGTTGTTAAGTTCATCCTATAATTATTATAATTGGTTCTGAACCACTAACAAAGAGAATTATTGCTTTAAAATAAATGTAACTTGGAAAATTAAAGAAAAAGAAAAGAATTGAAGATCTGTGAACGAATCTAAAATTTTCTCGGATCCCAAATATCCATAAGGATTCGAGGATTTAAGGTTCCTTTCCTTATAAATAACTGTTAGTATTGATCTGTGCTGTTTCTGTTAAGGAAAATCCATTTGTGCGGGCGGGTCGCGAGAATCGGGCTGGTTCCATATCCTCCCAATCGTCGAACAACAGCGGGTGGGGCGGTGGGGTGGCCGACGCCAATGAAGCTAAGTTTCGTGAGATACTGAGGACCCTCAAGGACACTTTGTCCACCGCATCGTCCACCAGTAGTAGCTCCCAGTACAGAACGCCTGCCGACCATCAAGGTGCGCCCATGCGGACAGGTGGTGTTTTATTTTATTTTATTTTATACTTAATATAATCGACCATAGGGACAGGGATGAGAAGTTTGAATATTGCATTTTATTGTTTTATGTTGGAAATTTTTTGTTTTATAAATAGCTCTTGACACTAAATTTAATTTACAAGTGGTGTTTAATTAAATACACTTTTAACCTCTTCCAGTTTAAACTGTTAAGTTATCCCAACATGCAATACAATTAGCCTACTGCACACCCCTAATACTGTCACACCACAGACACACCCTGATTGGCGAGACAGTAACCACTCAAGTTTGCCACGCTTGTAATCAAGGTATTGACGTTGTTGTTGACGGGTAGACTTCGAGGAGGACACCCTCAACTTCAACTTTGTGTCATCGGGCGAACATTCCATCAACACGACCGAACTGGACCAGTCTGGGTCCCGGGTGGCCCTGCTGGGGAGTCACGAGGGAGCGGAGGAAGAAGAGGGGCAAGACGCGGCGGCCACCGCCTTGGATGTTCCTGTGACTACCACTCCGGACGACAGCAAGGGGCGGAAACTGGACCTGGTGGTGTAGCCTCGTGCGCGTCACTTGGGGCGAGTCGTGGTGAGTACAACCACATTCGAGTGAAATATCCACCTTGAGAAATGGTCAAAGGACGGGGTGGGGAGCTTGTGGCCTTTTGAGATGTTTGATGCGACCTTCTAACAGAGCACGGGTCGGTCGGCATTCGATCCCAGGCGGGTGCACTGAGGGTGGTTTTCCCTAAATGATTTTCCACGCAAATGTGGGTTCACTTCATTTCAATTAATGCTTCCTAATCCCTAACCCATTAGTGTAATTAGTATATAAATTATGTATCTTCATTGTTTTAAATGTATTTATATTCTTAGTAAGACACAGTGATAAAAAAATCTGTCTCTATCCAAGGGCTGCTAAACCATACACATTGCATTGCAATTCCTCCACATTCTCGAGATATTAATACAAAGACACGCCACACTTTTGCGAGACATGTTTCTACAAACATTGAGTACATTAAATGTACCTTAAAATATATTTAGTGTAGCATTTTAAAATTTATAACAATACATGCGCAAAATGAAATTAAATTAAAGATCGTTAAAAAAATGGCTGCAATTTTTATATTCTCAGTACTTTTTCTTTTTACATCCATTATTGTTTTCAGCCTGTTGTCAGTTTTTTTTTATTCAAGCCATATATTTCCCACTACTGGCTTGCTGGGCCTGTCGTGGCTTCATATGTGTTATTATTTGGAAGAAGGTACAGGAAAGGTGGATAGAAACATATAAAAGGGGGACAAACACAATATGGCCTTTACAATGAAAAGAAGAACACAGTTCACACTTTACACTGCTGCCAATGGACAAAGAGGTAATGGTTGCCTCTTAAAGAAAATTGATCATCACCGCCCAATCCCCCGACCTAGGTTTCATTCTATCGGAACTCATCAGGGAGGCACTGTGAAACGCGTAACGCAACTTCTTTAACGAAACAATTACCTCATAAAACGTAAAGAGGTTTTCTTATAGAGATTTATTTGTTATTAATTTTTTTATCATTATCACATCTTAATACCCATTCAGGTTATAAGACTATATACTAATTACAATAATGGGTCAGGGATTAGAGAGGTTTAATTTAAATGAAATATACCTGCATTTGCATGTAGGTAGAGTGGGTGGAAAACCACCCTTTGTACACCCTGTCTCGGGTAGTGTGTTCTATTGCAAGAGTGACGCCTTGGACCATGTGACCACCTATAAGCAGTGTTAGAGCTCCAAAACAAATTCCTTCTAAAAACTTTAGAACAAAAATATATTTATTAATTTGAATCTTGAATTTTATATTTTCTTTAATTCTCAAAAATATTTAATGGTTCAAGGGTCCCCCTCCTTATCTATTATCGATCTAAAAACTTAAAGGAAAGTAATTAATTTCTGTGTTGTTGTTTTTTAACTTAAAGGTATTTTGAGGGTCATTCTTTATTGATATGATTTTTATTTTTAAATGTTTTAATTTCAGGCATCACCACTTATTTCTAACAAAATACATTTAACACGTCAAGCATTTTGGTTGGAAAAGAAACCAAAATTACCCCTTAATACGAAAAGGATGGCCCGGTAGAACACAGCGCTAGAGATTACTGCAACAGAGAAGTATAAAAATACAACTTGGTATGTTTTTTAAGCTTCTCTTATTATAAAATATGTCTTATACTTATAATGGTAAATGTTTTTGTTCCCCAATTATTTTACATTTAAAGCCTAAAAGTTGTGTTAATTTTACTCTT
This sequence comes from Timema douglasi, assembly GCA_901482245.1. Lineage (NCBI taxonomy): Eukaryota > Metazoa > Arthropoda > Insecta > Phasmatodea > Timematidae > Timema > Timema douglasi. The sequence continues at coordinate 22,867 of CABEEJ010004745.1, read as the reverse complement.
AACTTTTTTATTTACTTTCTCATTTTCCTCAAGAAACAAATTATTATTAAAAATCAAAACAGTGCTTTTTATTAACTTTTATCTAATTTTGTTTGGAAAGAAAGAAAATGATTGTAGTATTGCTTTTAAATTTTATTTTATAATTTATATTGATTGATTAAAACTATTTTAATCTTGATTGTAATATATAAGTTGCCTATTGATGTATTTCTTTTTCATGTNCCCCCCCCCCCCTCCACTGATTTTCAAGTGATGATTTTTTTTTAGAAGAATGATAAATCTAAAGCTTTATTATTGCCCCCGTTTTGATGTAGTGTTATCGTATCTGGTTACTGTCCAACAAATGAGGTTTGCCCCATGTTCTAGGGGTGCCCCAAGCTTTATAAACTTCAGTTTGGATATTTGACAGTGACGGTGTGTGAAGCTTCAAAACTTTGATTTGGGTTTGAAACAAATATCAACATCGACTCAGCTTTGGAAAAAAAAAAAGTCCAGGTTCGAAGCTTTGTCAACAAAAATATTGAAAGCTAAAATACCCAATTTATTTCCATTTCGTGCTGTTATGTACATTATAAATTAATAGCTTGATTTATCAGAATAGAATGAGGTAAAACAAAAAATCTGCGATAAAAACTTTCTTAGTAATTTTAATACTTACAGTTTTACAAATTACCACGATCTAATATTTTTTTCAGTCATAAAACTATTGATAAAAAAGTACATTCAAACTTCGACAATATTTATATATTTGATTCGAGTTCCCTTTGAATTGAAAAAGTAGACATGTCATACCTCCTATTAAAATATATTTTTTCTCAATATATACAAGAATAAAATCTCAATCGTCGCCAACAGCAGCGGCCGCAAGCTCAAGCCGTTTAGATTTTTGATTTAGCTTTCAATCATAGAAGTGGATTTCTCACACCTCTACTGGGTTCTATAACCGGCGAGGGCTTACACTTAGGTTTAAGTTGTGTGTTAATAACTTAATGATAAAATATCAATCGTGTCATGAATCGAGATTAAAAAATAAGTTATTAAATCTTTAAACTTATTGATGATGGTGATAGTGGTAATTATAAAGTCCTGTGGCGGTGAAATTAAGCCAGGTGATGGTTTAAAATGATCCATTGCATCCCGTTATGCCTAAGTAAGCTTGTACAGTAAACACGACCGCTGATAACTATCAGTTGTTGATATAAATGTATTTTAGTATAAATATATTATTGTATAGGATATTATTATCATTTTATAGATGTATTGTATATTTCCACTATCGAGTGAAAGCTCTCAGTTGAAAAGGTGGTAGTGACATCCCTTTGGTTCTTTTAAGAATATAATTTCCAAATAATAGATAAACACAGTTAAAGACGTGTTGTCTAATTTTCATTTCCCTTCCCTGTTAAATGTTTATGAAGGTATTTTATTGAAGTACGCCCTGAATTTAAAAAACAAAAACAATTGAAGTGTTAGAAAGGCAGGGCAGCAGATCAGCTCCTTCGAACTCTAATTACAGTCCAATAATTCTCATGGCAAGAACCTTCTTATCTAACAAACGTTACTAGATCTAATTTAATATGTATTAAAAAAGTGTTTTGAGTTAAAACATTTAGTAATAAATAAAATGATGGAATATTAAGAAAGTGGTTGAGCACAAATAAAAGTAAAAAACACTAACGCACATTTCGATGCCATTATAGCATCTTCCTCAGGAAGTAGTAGAGTCTAATTACTACTACTTCCTGAGGAAGATGCTATAATGGTATCAAAATATCGAAAGAGTGTGTAAATATGTGTTAATGTTTTTACTTTTACCATTTTCCTAATATTCTGTCATTTTATTTATTACAAAAAAAAATAGATCTAATTTAATGTATTCATACGTCAAGCCATGTGATCTTCAGCTGTCACTTTTAACATATTATTATTATGGTATAGTAAAATGTTATCAATATAGTTTGTTTGTATCTTCCAAAATGCTCTTCCTATGCAAATTGGACTGTAAGACAAAGTGGGGTCACACTTGCGTGTCAAGTTTTCAAGGCTCTAACCACTCAGCTGCCCAGGAGTCGTCCCGTGCTCAGGGTTGTTCTCTACTCATATTCTAAGTCAGAGTCTGTGATGGATACCACGGCCACCGACGACTCGGGAGTGGTTTTATGTTGCTGATAGTACAGCGACAATATAAAAATGAAAGAAAGTTAACTCTTGTACAATCATTGTTCCTTTGTGATATATTTAAGAGCGTTCATATTCCTTCACAAATTCAGGGTCAGAAGAACAAATCGGACGAGTTCTGAAATTGCCAAATAAAACCGTTGCCTCGTTATGTTCTAATGTGTACGTAAGTTTCTTAACGGTTCATTTCAAATCTAAGCGTCGAAAGAATTCATTTATTTGCCACAGATTTGCCATAAAACTACAAATAAATGGTGACATTCCTAAAATGTAGCGATTTGTTGTTAGTGTTCATATTTTAAAACATTGCCTGTTTTTTTGTTGTTTTTTTTTCCACTGTGTGAATTGTATTGATTGTGAGATCTGGTTATACTGTGCATATTTTGTTTGTTTTAATAATTTGTAGATAGTTATCTCATCCTGGTATAAAATATACCCAGAAATGGATCTTCTAGGACTTTTTTTCTTTTAATTATACTTGTATTAAATAGATGTAAAATAAAGTTTAAATAAAGAGTTTATAAGATATATCATCAGTATTTTGTGTATTATCAGAAGAAAGATGTGAGAGGAACGAACTTCACGAACTTCACATAGGTACTCTGATTTAAATGATCGGGATATCAAGAAACAGGTATATTTGTTAAATCAAATCTCATTCATACCTATACATTGTTTTTAGTATGATCTCTCTATTGGAGAGCCCATCACAATTCCAGTCAACTGTTTTTCAACTCGCTTTGGTGGATGCTTTCAAGACGTTGCATCTTTCTTCCGTAATCATCAGGATGTCTAACATAACAATACTTGGATGTTGGTAATGATGATATTTTATGTAGACTCCTAAGATATTTTTATTATTATTATTATTTGTATAAACCTAATATATAATGTAAATTAACAAATGTACAGTTATATTTGATTGATGGATCAATGTCGTGATGCTTGTGATTGGTACGAAGTGGAATTGTTTGTGTTGCTGACCTTGAACTGGTGAATATATTGGATCAGTCTTGGATTTAGGGTGTTATTGATTGAACAGTTTAGTTCTAAGACAAAGTGAAAGAGGTTAATTTTATATTCTCATACCGCTCTAAAGAGAGTAGAAAGTATTTTATTTTATATTTAGGACTTTCGCAGCTTCCTAAGAAGTGTACAATTTGGTTTGGGAAAATATATTAAAGTTTAATTCTAAACGTTTGTCTTTATTTGGCGCAGTAAGTACCATATTTTATATTTGTACCCGCTCGTATCTAGATATTAAAATTGACAAGAGGAAACATTTGGCCCGATGTCAACATGAAAGATGGAGATTAAGGTTTAAAAAAAGTAGTTGTTTGTAATAAATATTACAGTCAGCTAAACTTCGTGGAGGTTTGTAGAACACAAGAATGTGTAAGCGTCACCACATTTTTAAATATTCGGGGTGGGAAAAATTAACCCATTTTCACTTTAAATTACTGAACAAAAATCAAATTTTTTTACAAACCAAAGAAATTTTAGTTTAAATTAGCTTTGTGATTTATACATTGCTCACAACACATTAAAAAAAAAAATTTTTTTAATAAAAGAATTAACCATTACTTTTTATCAGTTCTAAGTGGGTTGCATTTGAGCATATTTTCGTAAAACCCCTCCCTCCCAAACCCTACCCCCACCTTCGCTAATGAAACCCATGCAAGAATAGTCACAAAAAACAACTCGAAGCCGTAAGTTAACCAGCTTAATTGGGGTCGCTGGGGTGTACCAATAGTTTATAGTGACGAACGCAGCACATGATTAAGATGGCTTTGCTCTCTCAATTCTTGTTTTGATGTTGTTTCATTTTTAACTTCATATTCCAATTCTAAAGGAATGTGTCATATGTCTTTTACCATATTTTTGCGACTTTTTTTTTATCAATGTAATTATTTGTCACACTTTCCCCTCTTACCCCTCCGTCCCCAATTAAATCATCAATGCATTATTTCAAAACGTGTCGCCACAAAGTCTGTTTGCTTCTAACATATTTTTAAGAGAGGTTATTAACGACGGAAAAGGAATATCTACGTGTCGACACATTGTAAAATCGAAGCCATCACAACAATTATCTTCTATTAAACTATTATATAGTCATGACGCACAATGTCAGAGAAAGGGTGTTGAGCTTTATTTTCCTTCGATTCAACGTTAGCTCGATGGTTGAGGACAAGATGAAAATGTTTCATGTTCTTGTCGATGCTCGAATCATGCACAGAGAACAAAATGACGTTACTGATGACGTCCTTGGGCAGAGTTTGTGAATGCAACTTGGAGAGTTGTGCGTGCAACGGTGTAGAGCTAAGTATTAAACGAGTTTTCAAAAGGGTAGAAAAAAATAAAGTTCACTTTTTCAAATAAAAGTTCAAATATTTATATGAAATGTTTTGTGTTGGAAATAAAATTAAAAAAATACATTGCAAACGTGAATAACATATATTCTGTCCCAAGATTAGTTTTATGGCAAAATTTGAACATAAATGTATAAATTTATTTATTTTTCGATAATTTTATTGACAAAGCTTTTTAACTGTCAAAATCCAGGGTTTGTTTTTAAAATCAAAAACAAAGTCGAAGCTGTACAAAGTGGAAATTAAGTTTGCACACCCAAACATAGCATTGTGTCATTCTAAGCCAAGAAAGGGGGGGGAGGGGGGGAAAGTTACCAAATGGCCCCTTCACTTTTTTAATTAGCTTTAAACAAAAAACTAGGTCAAGGGAATGCACACCACAATGGCATATTTTCTTGAAACCCGCTTCATTGGCCAAACAGTCTAAGGTGTCACTCTTGTGTTAGACTGGCCTTCTGATGACGAGGAGGTCAAGGTTCAAATCTCGGTCGGGTGTACTGAGGGAATTTTTCCACTCTCCCTCCACGCAAATGCAGGTACACTTCATCTAAATTAAGCCTTCCTAATCCCTAACGTATTAGCATAATTAGTACATCCCAGTGATGTTTTTTTCTTAAATTATTTACAGTATTTTTTTTAAGCCAAGAACAGGACTTAGGAACTACATTAGCCTTGACCTAACCTAACTCTGCTTCTTTTGTTGTCATGTAAATTACTTTACATTGTTTCAATGTTGTCTTCCTTACATTCTAGGATACATGAATTATTTTCTTCAAAAAAATAAAGAATTCTTTTAAAGAGTAGTTTAATATTATAGTGATTTCTACTTAAATTGGACGAAGAAATGTTTGTGTATTTATTTGGAAAGGGGGATCTGCCTTCGATAATTTCTGTGTCTATCAACATTAGTTATATTTATTTGGAAAGGGCAATAGGAATATTAGATAAATTGATAAAACTCTGTGTTATCATTATACTGGTCCTCTTCTGTACATATTTATTAGGAGTGTGAAAAGTTTAATCAACACGAGATATTCCCGAAACCAAATAAAAGTTTGATTATTTTAAAAAATAATTTTGGATAAAAATACTATGCTTTGCACGATTATGTAAATTTAGATATTAAATATAATTTACAAAATGTTATATTACAAATATATTATTGATATATTTGATAAATTAAGTTACTATCACAAAATGTAAGTTAATTGTTTTAGATTTTTATTTATGTAAACATTAATTTGTGATAGAATAGCATAAAATGAAAAAAAGAAAATGTGAGTTTAAACTACTTTTTTTTCTTTCTTTTTTTGCCACGTTTCGCAGTTGTTAAATCCAGAATTTCAATTTCCAATCAAAGTCAAAGCTTCGAACAACTCTAATATTTATACATGTATGTACAATTTATACTTAGTGTAAAAATGTTTTAACTCATATTATTTTACTCGAAGTGAGGATATTTCAAGTTTTTTTAATATACATCCACGCATAAAAACAAATATACAATTTTTAAGAGTGATAAGTTTTTGTAGGGAAAAAATATAATATTTCACATTCAGATTTTTAAGTAAATTTAATTTGTTTAAGTTTCATCTTTTAATCAAAAGAAATAAAATTGTTTAGTGTTACATTCGCTATGAAATAATATATTAACATTGGATCAAATTAATTGAACTCGAAACTCGCTTGGTCCCACGCGTTACTCTCGCAATACACTCGACTGCCGATGACAGGGAGGTCAAGGTTCGAATCTCGAGTGTACTGAGGGTAGTTTTCCACTCTCCTTCCACTATTAAATATAACCTTCCTAATCTCTAAAACCATGATTGTAGTTAGTAAAAGTTATTAATACTTATGTTTTTTTGAAGAAGTTGCAAACGACTACTGAAACTAGCACATCCCTAATTTGAAGTATAATGGGTTATTATTAGGGGTTCTGTCTCACGACAGATCCTTTCCTTTTGTCAGTAAAACTAGACCGCTAATACGCCCTGTAATCTGCCTTCTCTTCTTAATAACTATCTTCTTTCCTTTAAGTTAATTATGTGTATGTGCCTAGAATATAATAGACGCACACCTACATTTTGACAAAGCAGGTTATTAACGTGTGATGATGTGGTCTCAGCTGCGCCCTTTCATAGCTTAATATATTTGAATCTAAACTATGATCTTTGTGCATGGCTTGAAAAACATTCATTGTATTGATCGTTATTAGATTTACTGGGGTGGAGGTAAAAAGGGCTGGAACAACAACACAGATGAAATATATATTATGTTTATCTTAATTTAGAATTGAAGTTTGTTTTGTTTTCCTAGTTTATTTTCCATTTTTGTTTGTACATTGTATACTCATAGATATTAAAGATCTAAAAAAAAAACTTTTTCTTGGTGTAAATGATTCCTTGCCCCTATTATTATTATTATTATAATTATTAGCACCACGTCTTACTACCTGTTCGGGTTTTACGCACTTACGCTAATGTGTAATGGTAGGGCGATTGTGAGATGAAATGGAGGACCTACAGTTTAACGTGGGATCCGAACCACAGTGGAGGGCCTGGCATTCCCCACATTCACAAGATGTCTTGTCAGAGGTGAAGGAAGGGTTTGGTAATCAGATAAATCTGTGCCGGGACCGAGGATTGAACCCTGAACCCCCAGCACAGAAGTCTGATACCTTGTCCCTTGACCATCAGGTCACTCCTGATATTATTAAGGGTGAGTTTGGGAGAGTGAGCTCCATCTTTACAGTTAATCATTTTAAACGCAATTCGGAATGGTATCAATATTGACAAGAAAAAAGTTTGTATTTTCTAAAAGGTCATTTATATGAAAATTGCATTGTAGATAAGGTAATCGTTAGATGCTATGTAAACTTGAGTATTAGCCATAAGATATATCCATCTTCATTAAAAAAAAAAAAAATACACCAACTGGACGGTTAAACCGCTTCAAGATTTCTGGAAGCTTCTGCACAGGCTTTCTGGTACTTCTGGAAGGCGGGTCGCGGGATCTTGCCGGCCAAGAACAGTTTCTCGATAAACCTCGCCCTCGCATCCGGTGGGTCCGGGATATCCCGCCCCGTAAGCAATTTCGGGAGGAAATGCTTCTCAAAGTATGAGCGTCGCATAAGATACGCATCAAACAAGAGTTGGATTATCTCGCCCGTGTCTTCGTAGTGAGCCAAAACCCTGGTCACGTCTTCTTCAGCGGACTGGAAAATAAATATAACCGTACACTGAGCGCACAACTGATGTATCCTCTGAGATATAAACTTGACTCGTACACATTTTAATTATCTGCCATTGTTGTAGATTAGAAACATCTTTTCAATACATATTTTTGTGATCATAAATTTTGGTTAAAAACAGGCTAAATGGAGAATTAGAAGATATAATATTGCGAGCAAGATTAGTGTTACGGGCAGAACCCCTAAGCTTCCTTACCATATATTAATCAGTAGTTCAACTGTTGACCCGTGCAGTGGAGTGTTACCAGGGTAAGCAGAGCTTGTTACAACTGTACCTGTGATATGTTCTCCCCCACTCTGTCCCCATTTGACCAATCACACATAGACTGCCCTACATACCTCACACGGAAATGTATTCCCCTCAATATCTGACCAATGAGTGTGAACAATTCACAGGTACAGTTTAGACTAGCTCTGCTTACCTCGGCAGAATTCCATGACACGACATTGCTGTTGATTGGAACAACAGGAAACCATAAAATCTGAAGCAACGAATAGAAAGTGTTGTCAGCAAAAAAAAAAGTCCAAAACTCACATTCACGTCAAAATACTTTATGCACAAGTGCTGGCGGCCGGGGTTCAAACCTCGGTCCCGGCACAGATTTATCTGATTACCAAACCCTTCCTTCACCTCTGACAAGACATCTTGTAAATGTGGGGAATGCCAGGCCTCCACCGTGGTTCGGATTCCACGTTAAACTGTAGATCCTCCATTTCATCTCACAATCATCCTACCATTACACATTAGCGTAAGTGCGTATAACCCGAACAGGTAGTACGACGCGGTGCTAATAATAATAATACTTTATGCACAAGTTTAGTTTAGCTGATATAACTTCTATACTATATTGCACAATTTCAATGCCCTAAAACAACATTTTTATGTCATGCTAAATTATCATTTGTTCTCCTCCCTCCCGTTTCCCCTCAATCTACCTCCACTATCGCCCCTCTCTCTCCTAGAACTTCCCTTCAGCCTTTACGTATCTCTCGTTCTCTCGTTTATCACTTTATTTCACTCTCCTCCCACTTATATTATGTCCCCCATATCCTTCAGTTTTTATCCCCCCCCTCTTCTATTCCCCCATATTTACATTTGTCTGATTGTCTGCGTCACTACTCTGTCAAAAGAGCTGTCACTTTCAGAAAACCTATCTATATTATTACTTCTGACACCTTCAGTTAGTTCTACACTCTCACTGTCATGATCATCAGAAAAATCTACATCCTCACCATCACTGGTATCTACTAAATAATTTTCATTGTAAGACTCACAAAGTATCTGTGTCATTTCTGCGTCGATTGGCCAATTTTTAGGCCGAGAAACTTTCTGTTTACTAGTTGACGCCATTTTATAGCTTGACTGTACTTATAATTGAATAACACCGCTTCGCAAAAAAAGTAAATTGAAAGTTTTGGTTGAAATATATTGAATAAAACTGCAAGTTCTATTGATAAAACTCATGCCGTCAATGGCGCTAATACCTGCAATCCATAAAAGAAATAATAATTTTTAAAAAAACCACACAAAAATAAACGAAACAATTGTTTTATAAATAAGGAATAACACCGCAAAGTTTTATTTATACAGCTCCTGCCATCTATGAAGTATAAGCAAGAACATAATGTGCGAGCCCTGCTCATCAAAGTATCTGTGTAGCGTACTATGTTATGACGAGCCCTGCTCATCAAAGTATCTGTGTAGCGTACTATGTTATGACGAGCCCTGCTCATCAAAGTACGTCAAGGGCTTAGTTTGATTTATCTGATGTATTTAAGGTGCTCTTTCTGAATCGACTCATTATATCAGAACAAAATAATTTCTACAAGCGAGCGCGACAGGTATTTTCACAAACCTTTCAGGATAATTTTACCTGCCAAAATAGACAAGGGACCAACGGCTTTACTTCCCCTTCGAAGGAAGTTGTGCTACGGAGTTTTATCGCTCAAGGAAAATCTGTCGACCTTGGCTGGGTTTGAAACCACAGACATCAGGTCCTGAGGCGAGCACATTACCACAAGATCACCGAGGACGTCAAAGAGTCACTCACTGTGGTGTTTCCAAACAAGCCGAACTCTGTCGTCTCGTTGATGTCCAGCAGTCTCGTCTTGGCCAAGCGGATGTAATCCCCGAGCATGGCGTTGCAGTTGGCAGGGGCTTTGGGTACCTGGGAAATTACACAAGTCTTCACTTGAACCCGATTAGGTGGTTGCACGGTCTAAGGCGCTAATCTTGCAATATATTGAACTGCCAACAACTGGGAGATAGGGGTTGGAATCCCAGTCGGGTATAATGAAAGTGGTTTTTCCCCAAATGGTTTTCCAAACACTCTACATGCAAATGTGGGTACACTTCCTTTAAATTCAATCCTCCTCATTCTTAACACATAAGTGTAATTAGTACATTATGCGTAAAATACCGAACAGGTATAATAATAACCTCAATAAGGGTTCCATCTTGCCTGACACATACATCTATATATTTAACTTAATCCAAACATAAAGTTGTAGATGTTCTCAGAGGATCCATACAAACTTGAATTCATTGTTGACTTGCCGCTAAACATTTCATCACAGTTTATCCGATCAAAACCCGATAAAGTATTTCATTTTTTTTTTTTTTGGAAGTCACAGAAAAATGAACCGGAGACTACCAAGTCCCTGACCTTGTTGATGTGGACCTTGAGGCAAAAGGCAGGTTCGGCCGGGACGAGGTCTGTGAGGAACTTGAGCAAGACCTGGTAGTTGGCCAGACTGGCGGCGGTGATGGAGTCGTTGCCAAAGCTCGCGGTGAACCATGTCAGGTACGAGGGGAAGAGGGGGGTCTCGGCCGCGCAGCAATGGCGCGCCAACAGGAAAACTGCCGTCAACAGAGAGAGGTCTCGCTTGAGGATGGCCTCGTGTAAGTGACGCTCCACCAGATCTGCGAGAGAGATTTAGTTTTAAATATATGTGATTAGTACATTTATATTATTATTAGCACCACGTCTTACTAACCGTTCGGGTTATACGCACTTACGCTAATGTGTAATGGTAGGGTGATTTGTGAGATGATATGGAGGACCTACAGTTTAACGTGGGATCCGAACCACGGTGGAGGCCTGACATTCCCCACTATTCACAAGATGTCTTGTCAGAGGTGAAGAAAGGGTTTGGTAATCAGATAAATCTGTGCCGGGACCGAGGATTGAACCCCGGACCGCTAAAACAAAACAAATCAGCCAAAAAAAAAACCTAAATAATGAACTCATAACCATTCATAAGCTTCTTAAGTGATCTATCTGTTATTACATCATAGTTACGTATCGATAGCCATACAGCACTATACAGTGACGATGGTATTCTAGGCTTGACAGTCCTTAGCACAGATGAAGCCACTATTTCACCTTTCAACAGTTTGTCAGCCTGCGGGAAATGGCGGAGGTACACCGACACTGTCATAAGTAGCCACTTCCAGTTCACTTCGGATTGCGATATCCCGATGTCGATATCGGTCACCGCTGCATCTCCCAGTACTTTCAGTATCTAGACAACGAAATTGAACGTCTATTGTTTGAAAAATATAGAATTGTTGGCATGTACGAAGCTTCTAACACTTCTACCTCCATCACTGTCTCCGGCCTGCGGTCGGTTTATTACTCAAGCCGTCGTCTTGCTAGGCCTGTCGTAGCTTCATATGACTTATAATCTAATTTACAACTAAAACAGGCACAACATCCAGTCCCCGGATGTTGGTTTAGCAATGTGAAATGGTAACCTCACATTTCATCAACGAT
>CABEEJ010004745.1:0-11264 GCA_901482245.1 Timema douglasi | reverse complement strand
ATCAACGATTAAATTTATCAGCAATGCCGAGAATCGGACCCGGGCAGACGCGCTACCGACCGAGCTAAGATGTCGGATATATTAGTGAATTGTATTAAACTCACACTCAGAAGGAAAGCGGCAATGCGGGAAGGAATTCGGTCGTACGTCCACTCGGTGGAGTGTCTGCTGATGGTGTCTTGTACGCCAACGCTCGGCACCATACAGAATATCTTGGCGATGTGGGCGGAAGCAAAGTGGGTGAGGATGCCACCTCGCAAGTAAACCACCCTCCTCAAGGGTGTGAAGTAGTCACCGGGAAGGTTATCCTCAGGCGTTCCCTCGTCTGACAGGAGCACTTTTATCACCTGGGATCAGGACAAATTCCGAACAATTTGCTCCTCCAATAGAACACATTCATACAGAAAATATGACCAGAAACGTAATAATTAGTGTAACTAATACATAAGCGTTAAACCCGAACAGGTGGTAACAGACAGTGATAAAAAATATCTTTATACAGGTGATATTTAGGGGTGTGCAAAGTCGCACAAATCTTATATGTGACTATGTCACCCACAATAGTCTTCACATCTTCGGAAATATTCCAACAATGATGAGAATTTTGATTTATGTTTTAGATAGCTCACGAAATATGACAATCTGACGCCTTAGCTCAGTCAGAAGTGAAATATAGGGTCGCAGGTTCGATTCCCGGCATGGCCGAAAAATGTATCATCAGTGAAATGTGGGTTTACCCTTTCATGTTGATAAATTAATGGCCGGCGACTGGATGTGGTGGTTGTCTTAGTCTTAAGATGTATAGCTTGAATAAAAAACTGACGCAGACCACAGGCTGGAAACACTAATGTATGTAAAAAAAAAACACTAAATAAAATATGACATATTTCAACATTTAGTTATTTTCATAACAGCTTCTTAACAGTATTTTAACATCGACTGGTTATTAAGTGACATCTATAATGTAACCAGAGATATCTCGGCATAAAATAGTTAATAAAGTGGGCTTTGATTTTTACTCTTAACTTTTCTCGTTACCTTGATACACTTAATGAACAGTTTAAAAATTAAAAATAGTCTTATGTGACAACCAAAAAAGCCTTATCTTCGATATTTCTTCGTATGTTTCTAACTTCGCTTAGACTTCATTTCACATTTTGAAAATTACCTTTGCACACTCCTAATAATATTTAAGGCCTTAATTTGTATAAATACGCACAATGTGATAGTTTTATTCGACGTAAAACATTCAAACTCGGCTTTGTGGAATATTTAATTTTGTTCGATGCGACTTTGTTATGAATTGAAAAAAAGTGTATTTGGTGTAGACTCAGAGAGTCGGCCACTGACCTGTGAGGAGATGTTCTCCAAGACCTGACCGCATGATCTGATTGGACTGTTGACGGACAGAGGCTCCTCGCACCAGCAGGAGCGCCATCAGGTCCCGCACCATGCTCCCTACCAGAGACTTCAGGTCAGGGCCCTGGGGTACCGAATCACGCTCCTCGCACACCTCCATCTCAAGGGTGAGGTCTATCTCGACCACCTCCGGCACGCTATCCACCACCCCACCGTCCATCGAACACAACAGACGGAACAGAGACGACTCCACCAGACTCAGGTCTCGAGAGGGCCTAGTTGGACACACACGATCCAGTCTTAACAATGCCCCCCCACTCGGGGTTTTGAAGCGATTTTGCGTATCAGGCTGCATTTTAACTTGACACACTTAGACACTAATGTAAGGAAGAGAATTAGTTGTTCACCCTGTAAGACCTCTTGTCAATGTTTTTATAACACTTCCCCTCTTCCAATGACGAGTATACACACTGTATTATTTTCACCCATACAACATTGACTTGCATTCCAAAATTATATTTTTCCTTGTTACCTATTCTAGAGAGACCTTTGCTTCCACATACCTTTTTAATCTACATCCTGCCAGGAAGATTCCAACTGGCCATTTAAAAAAAAAACATAAGTTGAAGCGAATTTAAAAATATACTTAAAAAATAAAAGAGCAAACAAGTTTTTTTGTCAATAAAAAGATATTTTTTAGATTTATTTAAGAATTTGTTTTATGTTTCAATGTCGTATTTGGAAAAACTCATCGAACAAAACGTAAATAGTAAATATAATAACAATGAGAGATGCTATTTTGAATTACTGTGACATCAAGGGGAGGGGGGGGGGAGGGGCAACGTCCTTAAGAGGCATTTTGGAGACATGTCATTTTTAATAAAAAGTTACAATACAACCGTACATTCTTTATCATATTGTTTAGTTTTTTATTTGACTGATTATATCAGCACACAAACTCACTTGAATATAGAACATACAAACCAACCGGTAGTTAGTTAATCACTGTGAAAGGGTAAACCCGCATTTTTTCGGTTTTACCGGGAATCAAACCCAGGACCCTTAGCTCAGTAGGCAGTCAAGCTACCGACCGAACTAAGGTGTCAGTATACAGTGCTATTTTTCACTCTCTAGATGCCCACTTCGAACAGAATTGTTGTAGACATTTTTGGTAGATTTTTAGACTTTTCAAATATCAGTTAATGACACTTAATTTTTATATCTAGAATTACAATCATGACTTCTCCTCGAGGTATGACCAAATAATACCTAAATACCAACTATGAATTAAATTCCAGGGTCACCACAGAATCTAAGAAAAATAAAAAAAAATCCCCAACTTTTCCCTGATCAAATAATCCAAATTTCACTGACTAAAATTTCTATCGAGATTTATAAACGTCTAAAAAAATAGAAAATGCTCAATTTGTTATTAATGCACTTAAAATGAACTCAAAAATTAAATAGCCATAATCTTAGGCAAAACCAGTTTTGAATAGTATTCAAATAGTAATCCAGTAGAGCTAAATATACCATTTTCCTTGATCAATTACAAAAGTCCTGACCTTTCCAGGCACTTTTAAATTCCCTGACTTTTCCAGGGTTTACATATTTTGTCTGACTGTTGTAGCCACCCCGACAGAAATATTAATAAAAACCACCATCTCTAAGTCATACTAATAAAAACTATTAAAAAAAGTAGGGGGTATTAGGGATTGGTATTTTGGTACACTTACGCCAACACGTATTTGGTGAAAAGTAACAGTCTTTCTTTTTCGAGCCACCACAGCACTTCCAAGGGAAAATCAACCTGAAAATGTTATCAGTACGAGCAAAATTAAAATTCACAACACATAGTAGCACTAAAATGTAATCTTTATACACATCGTGCCTTTCTTTATTGAAACTAATTGGGCTTAAAATAAATAGTTTTCTATGTATTAGCGGTGTGCGAAATCCAATTTTTTAATTCAAAGAGAAGTCAAATAGAATATATGAAATATTCTCGAAGCTGTATCGAAGTTTAAATATTTTTTGTTAGTTATTTTTGCTTTAAAAAATATTATATTGTTATTTATACATCTTTACACACAAAATTACTTCGGAAAATGTTTTATTGCACAATTATTGGCAATATTTCATTTTATTCTAATAAATCCACATATATACCACAACTTAGAATTCAATAGCTTTAAAAAAAATTATATGCATATTAATCTTTTAACAACTCAAAATGACCATAAATGAACATAAATTGAGTAGACCTATTTTAACTTTCAACATCTTTATTGGTGAAGCTTTAAAATTGTCGAAGTCGTAATTCTTTTTGAAGTGAAGTTGAAGTTTATGTTTGTTATGAAGTGAAGTGGAAGCTTCATACACACTATCTAGCTTCAGACAGTCCAACTAAAGAGCATCATTCTTCTCTCTTGACCTGAAGAAGTTGTCTGTGACACTGAAAGCTTGTTTTTAGTAAGGCGTTTGTATTTTTTTTTAGTGTTCTGTCCAAGCCATTTCTATTTCAGTATCCCAAAGGTTAAGTTGGCAATCACTCCTAATTTAAACTTAGTTTTGAGAGAAGTCTTATTATTAAAATCCCAAGATTTAAGCTCGTCAAAAGTGTGAACATTTCGGTGGACAATTATTGCAACAACGGTATTTTGAAGAGATGGTGTTTGACCGTGACTCACCATGGTGAGAAACTTGTGGTTGAACACGAGCATGTCGAGCCTGTCCTGATCCTCCAGTAACTTCATGAGCGCAGTCAAACGGGTCAACATCCTCCTCTGATGACAGTTCAAAAGTAACGGCTGCTCCGTTTTGTTGTCCACCTACAATCAGACAAGTCTCAGCGACACCTACTGCACAAAACAGTTTTACACATCCATTATATATTATTAATTATTATTATTAGCACCGCGTCTTACTACCCGGTCGGGTTACACGCACTTACGCTAATGTGTAATGGTAGGGTGATTGTGAGATGAAATGGAGGACCTACAGTTTAACGTGGAGGACTGGCATTCCCCACATTCACAAGATGTCTTGTCAGAGGTGGAATATTATTAATTGAATAGCATACTTGGTCCGGGGCATTGCGGTTATAAGGAAAAACTAAAATTTATTATGTATAGTGAATATTCAACATTCAAATTTTCAATATGTGACTCATACATATTTTGAAGAATGGAATAAATCATACAAGAAAACACATATTTTTTTCTTGTGAAATCGCTCCCTTCATATGAGTTTCGGATTTTAAAATTCTTTGAAAATATTGGTTACAGGCTCGTCACATGGAAAATCTGACATGGAGGTCTCAAAAAGTTTGGTAACCGCTGGACTAGTTATTAAATGACATCTAAAGCGTAGTCGGCATAAAATAATATAGTGGGCTTGGTTTTTTATATAACCAAACTTTTCTACTTACCTAAATCCGCTTAATGGTATTTCCATCATCGTGTATTACCACCCCATTCAGGTTAGTATACACCTATGTAATAATTACACTAATGAGCTATGGATGATAAAGGTTAATTTATGAGGAAGTGTATCCGCATTTGCGTGGAGAGAGCAGAAAACCATTTAGGGAAAAAAACACTCTCAGTACACATGACCGAGATCGAACCTGTCATCGGCAGTATAGTCTATTGCGAGAGCAACGCTTTAGACCATGGGGCCACCAAAGCAGGTCACTTAATGGTGGTTTGAAAAATTAAAAGTAGTGACTTATGCGACAGCAACAATAATCTTATCTTCGACTTTGCTTCGAAGATTTTAAACTTTGTTAAGCAATTAAAAATGTATCTTTTACACATACCCTTGATTAAAACTATGTTCATATTAAAACCACTTGAATAAATGTTAATTGTAAGGAACATGGTTCAGTCCATATAATCTTACCTCCATAGAAATATTTATAATCCTTTTCTTTAATCTCGGCTTGTGCCCAAACAAAATGGCCTCCATAATCCTCAGACAGATGTTAGCCGTGATAACGCCCATGCTGGTTCCCTCCATGGACGAGCGTCTCTTTACGAAATCTTCAAAGTTGGAAATCATCTGAGCGTTCAAAACAGAAACAAGATTATAATGAGGTTATGTTGCATTTGGTCAAAGTTAATAAGAAGGTCTAAGTTTTAATACAGGCGAAATGAGTTGTGAATGGTTTTCAAAGAGTGATTTTTATTGTTGTTTTCCTGAATAATCCGGATCGACTCCTAATATAAGTACTATACAAATGATGCATCTATATTATATACAACCCCCTACTTTCAACAACAAATAAATACTTACTTGAACTGTCCACATTTTGACTTGATAAAAATTATGTATATTAATCTTGAAATCGTATTTGACTTTCAACATATAGTTTTTTTTAATGTTTTAGTTATTATTTTTCTTTTAGATGTATGTATTTCCTTTAACGTATCTTAAATACTATTTTTTAAATTGTCTTTTTTAAAATCATAGATGAAAGATTTACAATATTATATCATTTTTCGTTTATTTTCACCTAAAATATTATACATACCAACAGACATATATTTATATATCTTATGAATTTTAAATGGCTTGTTTCTACATTGTATACCAATTCACAAGTTTATTTTGACTTGGTGTGGGTTGAGCGTAATCTCATTACCTAACTCCCCGAGCCAATCGGCAGTGAGACGGGGCTCTTGATCGCAAAGATAAAATACCAACAAACTAATTTTTAACCCCGCAGGCGGTTGTTCTCAACACCTCCACGCACTCGACCTGTGTGTTGAGAAGAATATTCCTAATAGTTTGCAATGACTGACCTCCCCTGGGTTTTGTTTGGAACAGAGGACGTAGTAGGTCTCAAGGTCGTCTAGGAGTAGTTCTGAAGACGACATATCCTGCAAGAACATCAGACCAAATATGGAAGTTGGTAAGCCTGTGCATACATCTCGGCCTTTTTTTTTGTTTGTTTGTTAGCACTGTGTCTCACAATCTGTTCAGGATATTATATGTTTATGTACTAATTACACTAATAGTTTTAGGGATTAGGAAGGTTATATTTAGACGAATTGTACCAACATTAGTGTGAAAGGAGAGTGTAAAACCATTTTGGAAAAAACTACCCTCGGTACACCCGACCGAGAGTCGAACCCGGATCCCCCCTCTCGTCAGCAGCAGTCTAGTCTACTGCAAGAGTCACACCTTAGACCATGTGGCCACCAAAGCGGGTTGGCCTTAGTTGAAATCATTGGGATGTTGTGCTAGGGGAAATGTCTAACCATCTTTGAGAGACATTGGTTAAATACTAGCGTACTCTAAATGTGCAAGCGAGACAGTAGTGCGGTGTTCCCCCAATCGATCGGCCGGGTGGGATCATTAATTTACCCGGGCAAGGGAAGTGTAATGTATATTTTAGCACCACGTCTTACCGCCTGTTTGGGTTATACGCGCTTATGTACTAATTACGCTAATAGGTCAAAGATGAGGAAGGTTGAACTTAGAGGAAATGTACTTGCATTAGCGTAAAGTGTGATAGAACATTTAAGGAAAAAACCTACAGTACACCTAACTAAGATTCGAACCTCGATCTCCCCATCATCGGCAGTCTAGTTCATTGCGAGAATAGCGCCTTAGACTACTGAATCATTCAATTCATAGATGTTGGAATGAGGAGGGGAGTTAAGAGAAAATGCACCATCTTTTCTTAGTAAGGATGGGGAGAACGCTTCTTAGTTCCCCCAGACAGGTTTCAAACCCAGACAGAGTCAGATGTGTGGACCACTGATACATCGAAACCGTCGGTACTGTCAATTGGATGACACCAGAGACACTTTAACCATGGTTTGTGTTTTGAATTTCTTTCTAAGGATAATGGTATTTTTGAGTTTTAAATTTGAGGAACTATAAAAAAGCAGGTGAGTTTACAAGTAGTTTTAAAGTATGATTTTTAAATTTTAAATTTTGGTTTCCGTATTTATTACTAGGAGATCGTCATGGTCTAGTGGTCAAAGTTCCTGGCTACAGATCCAAACGTTTCGGGTTTAATCCTCGGTGCTTCCAGATTTTTCTGTGAAGCAGAGTGTCTGAAACTAGTTCAACTCAGCCTCGTGAGGACAAATGAGGAACTACTTGAATAAAGAAGTAGTAGGAAACCTGGCGGTCTAGGGTGTAAGGTGTCAGACTTCTGTGCTGGCGGCCGGGGTTTGATCCTCGGTCCCGGCACAGATTTATCTGATTACCAAACCCTTCCTTCACCTCTGACAAGACATCTTGTGAATGTGAGGAATGCCAGGCCTCCACCGTGGTTCGGATCCCACGTTAAACTGTAGGTCCTCCATTTCATCTCACAATCACCCTACCATTACACATTAGCGTAAGTGCGTACAACCCGAACGGGTAGTAAGACGCGGTGTTAATAATAATAATAATAATAATAATAAAGAAGTAGTGGCTAAGGTCTAGAGAACTGAGATTAATTCCCAGGGAGTTCACTGTGCTGACCATATGACACCCTCGATCCACAAAAGTTGGTACTATATTTGCCGACAGATGGCTGCCGCTTGGTCGATATGACTCCATTTCAGGCTGACCCCATGGGTGTTCAAAGTTAATTTTAAATCTCCTTCGCTTCAAACACCCGCAGTAACTTTCACACCTTCGAAACATTCCAACAAAAGAAGAAAACTTCCACAAATTGCATTTGTGGATTTTTTTTTAACCAAGGATTTAAGTTTGATGATTAAAAATTAAATTCCCTGACAGTTCCCTTGTTTTCTCCTAATTCTCGACAATTTTCCCTGCCTGTAACCAACATGTACTTCTATGGCATCAGGCTAGAGAGGTGAACTTTCTCGCAATGAATGGAAACAGGTGAATTATCTGGGTGGGAGTCGAACCTCTTCCCGACAAGTTTAGGCCAAAAGTACGCCATCAAACAGACCGATATCATATTGCGCTTGACTTACCATAACATAGGATGGAAGGGTAAGGCCAACACACTTACCACTCACAGTTAAAAACACAACAAAACTAATAATTCTGAAATTTGCGGGGTACATCAGTCACCTTTCTCTAAGCATCGACCTACAGTTTTCTGGTAAGTGTGTTGGCCTTACCCTTCCATCTTCTTTCCAATGTTTGATTTAAAATAGCTGTTTGGCGCCATTTTACCTTTGTTAACTTACCACAAGTGAGTGCTTTCCCTCGAAACATCTCCTGAAAGACATGTAGTCCTGATAGCTCATCCTCTCTCCTTTGGCCTGGAAACAAGGTGGGCGAGGGTTATGAGGGGTAAAGGGGAAATTGGTGTTTACGTTACCGGGTAGAAAGCATTTGCACTAACCTTAACTTATGAGAAAATATATTTTCACTAAAAAAAACACTTTACAATGTTATTGATTACCTATAACTATATAAGACACAAAAAAGGACATCCATTGAAACCCTTTTAATTGATTGGTTTGTTTTTTTAGGACAGCCTCTCACTACCTATTTGGGTTGTACCTATAAGATTTAGGCCTACCTTAAATTATAAGCATTACATTGCATTACATGAAACTGGATTACATGGTAAGGGCGTTAGCACACCAAACCAAAGATAGTGGGTTAAATTTGTGTAACATGACAATTTTTTTTTAAATAATAAATAAGTATTTATACTTTAAGAAACTTGCATACCAAGTGAATCAATATAGGCCTAGCATCATCATTGCAGAATTTATTAACAAGATCTGTGCTTGGACATCTGATACAGTTATCTTGTAGTAATTGACTTTCAACTTGGGAATCATCTTGTATGTCTTCCAGTGTTTCCATTTTTAATCGCGTACCAGAGCCCTTCGTTCATCTACTAAAAGATAATATTGGAAGTGAATTTTGTATGCTCTAATAATATTTCAAAATAATAGCTCATTTAAATCTTATAGTTATAAAAAAAACTGTATTGAACTATGGCAATATGTACAACTAGCAATAAATAATAAACGCTTTCCTTTAGTGTAAAATTAATTGTACTGTTCGTGTTCTAATAGAACCAACTTTCAAATTGCACAGCACAAAGAATAATATTTACTATTTACATTGAAACAGAGTCTCAAACGTTCTAACGTAAAACTTCCCTTAAAAAACTGTGTACGCTAGTAGAGCCTTATTATTTTAATTTTGGACAGGGTCATATTAGCCATTTTGGTTATCTATATTTTGCATGGTAATATTTTGCTAGCTTCAAAAACTATTAGTATTGTAATCTTTTATAAGTTCTCTTTTTATAAACTATTGCATATGTATATTCAATGTTTGTTTATTGATCTTAAAAACAAAATTGGAAAATAAATATATTGTTGAAACCCATCGAAGAATTTAGAGTTCCATAGCAAATATTAAGGCATGAATCACTATCAAACTTTTAAAGAGAAAATCTAATAGTACACCTTCTTAACAGTTAAAACAGAAGTAAATGAAGTTGATTATCATTAAAATTAAGTAAACATAAATAATTTCATAATACCCACTTTAGTCTATAATAATAACAAAGGATTTATTTATATTATATTGCCTTTAGATTAGTGAACTTTGAAGTTTTTTAAAAGTAGATTTAGTATATCTTGTCAAAATAAAAAAATATTTGCTGAGATTTGTCAATATGTATTAAGCCTGCCCTTTGTACAAGGTATGTTTTTACTATGGTGTTTCATTATGTGACATAACCCACATTGCTCACTAATTGATGATATATTTTTAAAGCTATCCTACAATATATTTAATTTTTGCATTGAATAATTTATCCACATAAATTATGGACGTGTTTTTTTTTTAATAAACTGTGATAGAAAGCAGCGAAAGCTTGAAAGCAGTGATAGACTGCACTGAAACCAGGAAATATATCAGGATTTTTTTTTACATTATTATAATTTATACGAGTTCCATAACTAGTAATTAGATCTCCACCGTCAATCTACAACGTCACTGGCAATACAAGATCCGACTACGAGAGTCTGATCCTGCTTAGCGCAGCCATAAAATATATAAATATCCTTTTTCCAAAAATGTCTTGTAAAGTGTAGGTTTATGTGATCCAATGTTCTTTCGGGAAACATGATTTTGTGTCCATTATTGAAATTTAAGTGAGCACAGATTAATTATTTTCCCTAGATTATTCAAAAGTAGTGTACGGATATGGTTAAACTATTTTACACATATTTTAAATAACTTTAAATCAATTTATATTACTAAGGAAGTTTTCGAAAAATACTATGTGTTCAAAAAGTTTAAATCGCTTTTTTTTCCCGTGCAAAATTGTTTTCTTTTTCTTTTGTCACCGCGTTTCATAGCCCCTCCGGGCTGTAAGCATATGTGATAATTACTTGTTAAGACTGAGGAAAGCTAATATCAGAGGAAATGTATCCATATTTGCGTGGAGTAATAGTGAAAATCCATTTAGCTAAAAATCACCCGAACGGGATTCAAACCCCGAGCTCCTCCATCATCAGCATTTCATTCCAGTCCTAGAATGAAGCCTTAAGATAATTCGGCCACCTAAGCGGGGCTGAATTTACTAAATTAGCTGATAAAAAATTAAACAGGAAACAGCGGTTGAAACGTTGTCAAGAGTTAGAAATAGTTCAACACTTCGAACAATAGAACAAAATCAATTCCCATCAAACTGTTTGAACGATCACTGTGACCGTGGCGCGCCATTGGGTGACGTGTTCAAACAGACAAGTGTGTGAGCTCCACCCCTCCGCCAATGGCGTGACGCGTAGCTGAGTGGTCTCCAGGCGGGTTCATTGTGACAGCTCGAAAGTGGCTCAACTTTGCTAGTCCGGTCTAATGACGAGCGTCGCTCACCGCAATAATGACAACAAACGTCTTCATTGGACTTCACACGTAACTATGACACGGCGGCATCAAATACAATCGAT
>CABEEJ010004744.1:19005-59470 GCA_901482245.1 Timema douglasi | reverse complement strand
GGGGGGGAAGGAGGCTATTTATAGCAGAGGAATAACGGTACCTCTAAATGACCTGAAATGAGGTCAAAGGTCAAGTTGAGGCAGGTGGTCCAGAACACTACTTACATTTTAACATTTTAAAATTACTTTCATTTTTATTATCTGCTCCTGGTGGATCATTGTGCCGTTTATCAATCAAAGTGCCAGACACTTCATTCATATAAATAAACTGTCAATAAGCTCAAAAAATCCCCTGATACTCTTAGAATAATTGAATAAATAGACTCCTACTTTAAAAACCTTTATTGCATTGATAATGATTGTTACCGTCATTGCTACACAAGTAGTGGGAAAATACCCGGTTTGAAGTTTGAAAGGTTTGAATGTATTAATATTTTCCTAAAATATCAACATAATCTAATCGATAATAGGTGTAAGGCTAATGTTGATTCACAGAGAGGGCGAAGGCTGAGAGTCTCCATTTCCCCCAAAACAGAACAGTATACAAAATATATATTTATTTAGAATAGTTAGGCCAATGGGTGTAGGTAGAGCCTGATTTGTGGTAAATACAATAATTGAATCTCGATAGCTATGGACTTTAATTGAGGTATTATAAGTCGGTGGATAAATTGAAATTTATTTTGGTTTTAAAATGGGAATAAACAAGCTTTTGAACCGTTACGCCTAACTAGGCGTGTCCAAATACAAAAAATAATAATAATAAGCTAGCAAAAAAATAATTTAGAGTGTGCTGAGTGAGTAAAAAATGCAAAGTAAAACTGGGCAAAACCTAACTGGAGCCCAGCACACGCAATAAGGACTATTGCGGGACTCGTCCCTGCGGTCACCCTCAATATCAATAATACATGTCATTAACTAGGAACGTGACTACTCCTCTGGTTTGATTATTAGATAACATATTTTATTTGAAGTAACCCACCTAAGGATGAGCATATAAAAAGGTAAATACAAACTTAATATTCAAGAGATATTTTATTAAGATTCAACAAGATATGGACAACAATTTATTGAAAGCAATAGCCTCAAAAAAATAGAGTATACAACATATGCAATCTTACGTCATGGCCTAATAGGGAGGGTGCAGAACGTATAAGCGAATAGCTTCGCTAATAAAACTAGGTAAGCCGAAAAAACAATAACTGACTCTTGACAATAACCTTAGCATAAATGTCAAAGTTCAACATAAAAATATTGAGTTATTTCCTGTCAGCCGTTTATCATCTCTCTTTCCCATAAACGGGAAGAATATACAATACCCCAAATTACAGAAAACTAAAGTTGACGTTAGTCAGATAAACCCATAATAACTCGCCAACACTAAACAAATATTTACCCAACACTTAGTCGTCATGGCGGCTATCATTAACTTCTCATACGCGCTGATGGCACCTAATACTCTAAGTTCAAGAGAGAACGATTAAACTTAAAATATGAACAGAGCAATTCAATAAACGGAATCTAATGACATTATATTTTAATAAGCAAAAGGCCAAAACCTAACATCTAACATGAAGTAATATAAATTAAAGTCCCTTATGCTTAGAGAAAATAACTAGTACTCAAAAATATATTTATGTCGCCAGATATTCTACTATTGCCCAATTCTTAGACTTAATACTCAAAACAAACATCATGGGTAAAGTTTAAAGTTACAGTATATCGATATTAAAAATAATCACAAGTGAGGAAAATATATTCTTGAAACAATATCTTTTCATTGGAGTTCGTTATTATCAAAAAATAAATACAAGTCCCAAAATATATCTTATTGAAAAATACACCATATTTCAGCCCATTTAAGAGATAAAAGCTTAAGTCCGTAATACTTGACGTCAATTATACTTGCCATGTTTAAAGTTAGAGTTTTTGCGAAGATTAAGAGTAGAAAGTGAATTTTGAATAATAAATATAATGCCGAAAAGGAATTTATCTTACATGGTTAATATCCGAAGCCGTAGCTAACACAAGCTACTTCCAAAGCCAATCCCAGAGTGGCGCTTACCCCCCTCGATCACACTTTTATACAGAAAGCACAGCTCACAGCACACGGAGCGAGTGGAAGATAAAGGGGGGGGGGTGTCCAAAGAATATAATTAGGCGTGGAATGTTCTAATAGCATCTCGGCGGAAGACTTGAGCATAGGTGGAGCGTTTCTTCTTCCTTGCTGAAGATCTTTGCTGCGGGAAAGTCGTTGCAGAATGTTGGGAAAGGCGCGGCCCTCAGTACGTTGCGATCAGTCGTGTTGTTCGTGCTTGTAGCTGTGTGGCCGAGCCGACCGCCGATGGAGTTGGTAAAATAGGTAAGTTGATTGTTTTTGTTTGGTTTCGGGTAGCTTGTGGCAAACAATGCTACAATTTTATTACTTAAATTGAAAATGACTTCTGGATACCAAAATCAAACCTGGGACTTTTTGTTTAGCACGCCAATGCTATTAGCACTGAGATACCCAATGTCATTATTCACTTATATTTATAGGCAGAGTCTTATTTAAGTGAAATGGTGCAACAAATATAAAACATTCAGATATAAAATCCATATAGCAAACACATAGAATATATAAGCTTAATGTATTCGCAATACAATCGGCATATTCACAAACGTTAACAACTTTTTAAGAGAATCTGTATCAATCCAATTATTCATTGAGAAAATCACAGACCTTTTACCAACCCAGAAAGCATTAAGGGCCAGAAAGTTTTGTGAAATCCGTTGGGTTGAGAGAAATGATGGAACTCTAAAGTTGTTACCTGCAGTAGTTTATGTAAACGATTATATAAGTAAAACCAATACTGTCAGTACCAGTGCAGCAGGCATTGCCCAATCATTGTCTGCAGCAATTTGCAAATTTGATTTTTTGTAGCGCTTAAAAATGCTGACACCGTTTTTGACTATAATATTGCCAATTTCAATGCAACTTCAATGTATGGTAAAGTAAGGCAATTGCAATGGTAATAATGGTTAAATAAGCACGATATAGAATACGAAAAAATTCAGATCATGAATTTAGAATAATATTTTACCAGGCCAATAGTATTTCCAAAAAATAAGATGTGAAAATAAAAATTCCAAGAACAAGAAATGTCCACCAAAACCAAGCTAATTTAACCCATCTGATAGACCAATTTCAAGTAAACAAATCTGTACCTTATCTTGACTATCTGATTTCAGAGTTAGAATCAAGATCTTCCAAAGATAATACCATAGAAGTTTCAAAACAAACAAAAAATAACTAAATATTATTTTGATTTGGATATAGCAGATGAATACATAATGGATGCAGCAAACATATATTAATCTGATATCTAATCTTTTATAGAAGTACTTAATGGAGAATTGAAATTATGGAGGGAATTCTGAATGCAGATATCCGAGAAAGTCAATATGCCAACAGAAGCATACAAATTTGCGTCTACTTTTACGAACATCAAATGCCTTTTGAAAATTATTTGTGTAATAGCAGTTACTATTTCAGCAGCAGAGACCTCTATTAGTTTTTTGAAAGGACTTAAAACATACTTGCGACTAACAATGGGCAAGGAAAGAATCAATATTTTGGTAATGCTCTGTATAAATACAAATATTGAGATAACTCCTGAAGCGATTATAAATATGTTTCCCACGAAACACTTGTGAAATCTTCATTTAGAGTTTATGTAAACTTGATACTTTCTCTAATTTCAAAGAACTGAATATTAAGTTTAGTAATAACATTTTACAAAACAATATTTTTGGCTTTCACTGCTAAGCCTAACAAATAAATCCTATATATATATATATATATTTATTTATTTATTAAAAAAATATATATATATTTATTTATTAAAAAATATTAAATGAGTATTTGTTACATATACTCGCATATAGAAATAATGTATTTAGAAGGATATAAAGTATCAATATAACTATTGGTCTCATGCTGCTCTTCTGTCATCTTTTTCTGAATCCACCACTGTCTGCACCACTACTAAATCACAGGACAGTAATAAATTTTTACTTCTTTACAAAATGATATTGTTAACTATATACATAAGAAATGTCAAATATTAAAAAAAAAAATCTCCAGCAAATAGAACTAGCCAAATTTCCTACACGCTGGTGTGTTGATTCTAACTGCAAGTTGGTGATAAAATGTCGTAAGGAGAAAAGATTGTTATCAGTTCATAGCAACATGGCTGTTTTTCTACTATAGATTTAAGTTTAAAGTGTAGAGAACGCGAGTTAAGGATAATATTTTTGCAGTTTATATTTCAAAACACTCTTTTATTAAAGATTAATAAAAAAAATCTCCAGTAGAAACGTATAGTTTAATTTTCTTCACATGGTAACATCAAAGGTGGTTGAATATCTGTAAACGGTGTCCTGGAATTTAATGGCAACCTGTTTACCTCCATTCAAAAATGTATCATTTTATGCTGCTATGATTATGGCAGATATTCAAAAATTGTTGATATCACTATTTGGATAAAATTAAGCTCTATGTTTCTACTGCAACAATATTTTAATTATTTTGGTAAAAAAAAAGGTTCTGCTATAGAAAATGCAAAACATTGCCCTTAACTCACGTTCCATCATACACTCCCACCTTTGAGAAAGTCACACAGTCAAAAACTGGTCATAACTGTTTTCAACATAGAGATACAACATTTAAGCTACACCGCTCTATACACTACCATGGTCTTAACGGAGAAAATCTACACTCAATGTGCAAAGAAAGGGATATAATTTTTTTCTGCTAGCAAAAACAATGTTTCTGAAATAAAAACATTGAAGAGAGTATTGGACATCACAAATACAACTGGTTCGACTGATGCTTCATATATTATTTTATATTATTCTCTTAGTATCGCTCTAAATGTATGCTAATTATTTTGTTAGCTTACCTTAGGTACTACTAAGCCATATTATTTTCAATTAGGTTAACTTATAAAAATCACATTAATTAATAAAATAAAATATTATATTTCAAAATTGAAAATGGCAATTCCCCTGTCAATGTGTCATTTTTCAATTTAAAAATAAATGGTATATTAGTTAGTATTTTCATAACTAAATATCAAGATCGAACAAAGTTGAAGCTCACTACTGTAACGTTATTTGCCACTCTACCATGTATTTCCTTATATTTTTCTAATTTTTGTGAATAGTTTCCAATTTATTTTCGTTTGAAATTAAGCACTTCGAAGTTAGGCCGCCACATTAACACGCTGTATTGCCGGCCTGACAAATAATACTATTTATATTCATTAAATAAAATAAAAGGACGGAAGGAACAACGTATGACATTGTTTTAAATAATTTAAATAAGGAATCTTGAATTAAGAAGTTTGTTGATTTCTTTTATTTATGTCAGCTATGATTTATTTGAACTCATACGCCGGTCTATCAAACAAGAGAGTGGCGGATCTCGTGATTGTAAAAGAAGCAAAAGAGGAAAGATGTAAATAAATCCAAACTAGCGCTCTTTTCAATTCTGACAGATAGAAATAAACATTTAATTCTTTAAGAAAATATTGTTCACATTTATTGGCATACAGTGTAATATTTATATTAAACCTGTATTGTATTTGATTTTTATCTCTAGTCCATATCCAACATTTTTTCTTTTGTTTTAATAAATTAGTTTTCTCTTTGGACTTGGAATTAAAGAATAGAACCTTTTTAAATTTGATTTTGGAAGACTTTCTGTAGGAGACTGGGTCTTCTTCCTAGTTGTTGGACTAACATGGAGCCAAATCTGTGGAGCTCTTAATTTAATCTTTTTTTAAATAAAATTAATGGTTGTAAAGTAAAGTGCGAGTAGCAAATGGAAAGCTAAGTAGATGTGCAAGAGCTAGACTGTTTATTTTTTTAAGAATTGTGGACGAGTTAACATTAATAAAGTAAAACAAATTTATGAAGCTGGTGTTGTTTCAGCATGGACTAATTCATTGGTGAGATCGAGCCAACTCTTCTACTTTAAATTCATTTTTTTAAATATCAAAAATCAGTATCCATGTAAGAACTTTCAGAAAGACTAATTCAGAGAATTAATTAACATTTTATTTTATGTCTAAATATATAAATTTTTTGTTTCTCTTATTTTTTGTTTCAACAAAAATATTTTATTTTGTCAAATTAGAATTAAAACTATCCGGAATGCCATAGGTAGGATTGGGATGTGGTAAAAAAGGAAACAATTATAAATCCACAAAATTTCCAATAATTGTTATTTTATTAATTTACTTTTATTGTAGTCTAAATTACTACATTTTTACTTAAACAATCCCTTTCCATTTTTATTTAAATTACTCATGTTTTATTTTAAGCATTCCCCAGTGTTCTCGAGTATTTAGAGTCGTCGTGCCACTGTCTGATTTAGCCGAGGTAAATGTTTTTTAAATTATTATTACTATTTTTCTCCTAGATCCTAGGAGTGGCGCCCAACAAATAGCACAAATTTTAATCAGCTTAACGTTATGTAAACAAGATTCAGAAGACACTGATGCTAGACACAGACAACTATAATATAATACACATTTTGTCTCCACACTACATTTCAAAGTATGAGCATAAATTGAAAGCTTTTAAGAAAAATTCTCCTATTCACCCTTTACCTTTTATAGGGACGCTTTACTTATGCTGTATGGTCTTAAACGTTTTTATGAAATTAACTTGATAATTTTTGTTGGCTTTTGAGAGCAAAACCTGTTTATCTAATTATTATTTGAAGCTAGAGCCTGGTCAACATGGGCAAAAGGGAAAGTTAGTTAATATAATGTGTCGGCATGATGTACCGTATTAATTTTTTTCTGAAACATTTGAAATGGATCATTTTTCAATATCATGTTTGTCTTTTCTAGACGCATTTTTCCATATATACATTTGAAAAGAAATTAAATCAATACCTTTAATGCCAAACGATTTTATTGCGAATGTGAGCTAGATTAACAAATATCTTTTATTAATAATTTTTTATTAAATATTTGCTAATGTATAGTATTTTTAATTTTAATTATTCTGTTATTTTTATCACCATGTCTTCTTATCCTCTTTCTGGTTATACGTTAGTCTTTTAATTAAAATCGAATAAAAATATACTTTTTTTCAAATATTTTCCAAATTCGGAAACTGGTTTTACGAACTGTTCAGGTTATACATATATGTACTTTGTAGACTAATAAGCTAGGGATGAGAAGGTTTGTATTTAGAGTAAGTTTATCCATGTATGTATAGAGCTAGGGTGGAAAACAATTTTGGTTGGAAAAAGTGACCTTCAATATATCCGACCGAGATTTGAGCCCCGATATCCGTCAGCAACAGTCTAGTATATTAATTTTATTGATTTGTGTGAAAAACATATTTTTTGTTTTAAATTTTCT
The DNA here is from genome assembly GCA_901482245.1 of Timema douglasi. Classification (NCBI taxonomy): domain Eukaryota; kingdom Metazoa; phylum Arthropoda; class Insecta; order Phasmatodea; family Timematidae; genus Timema; species Timema douglasi. Next base: position 52,109 of record CABEEJ010004744.1, on the reverse strand, counting down.
AAAATCTTACTGTGTGCTCTTAAACAGAATTACATTTTAGATATATATATTATTTTGCTACATAAAAGGTGCAGTTTTTATATTATTATGTTTTGATATCAGTTTGATGGAAATACACATTTTTTACTTCAAAATATACTTGAACTTTGTATGGTAATTTTACAAAATCATTTGAAAGGAAGTATCGTCTTGAATCAAGGTTTTATCAAAGTTTACTATTTGTTATCTTCTTTTTTTATATGATAAGAAAGAACTATATAAGTCTCTGATATTTAGGGAAATATCACAACCACATTTATACTCGTCGATAAATCATCGGCATAAGAAGGTAAGACCAAATTTAATTCATTTAGAACATACGGCATTCTTTTCTCAAGTTTTCTTAGTGAACTCATTTAACTAAAACCGTTACGCTTATGTGACTATTTATTTATATTCCAAATGGTGTGTTAATATCTATGTTGTTTCACCTTAGTTAAATTGGATATTACAAATTTAAAAAGACTGAAATAAAAATCAAATAAGTAACAATGTTAATATATTCTTTAAGGTGAGTTTAAGGAAATGAGAGTTAAGATACATATGTTTGCGATTCTTGTAACTAAAATTGTTTTGAATTTTAAGAAATCAAAATATGGCTTCACAAGCAATGTTCAGTTTTTAATTTTTTGCATACGCTCAAAATTATACTTATATAGGTAATAATTAGGAGTAGGACTTTGATGATCCAAAAATTATTTTTTTAAATAAATTATAAATATAAATGACCTAAACACAAAAAAATACTTTCAAATCTAATAGTTACTATGTAAAAATATAAACAAAATCGCGTAAAAATCAACATTAATAAATTAAACACTCACTTTACAACTGTTAACTCACAAATATTGTTTTACCAATAGGGTTTATCCAATTAAATGCAAGAATGCACAAAATACTCAAATTAGCTTATTAGTTCATGTTTGAAATGCCTTGTGGTGTCCGCCCTTGTTTGTTATTAATTATTGACAAACTTTCTTTGGTTTAGCGTCATTTACTATGAGTTTCATTTTACACTGTTATTGAAGAGGTCCATTATAATATACATGACAAAAATATTTTCAGAAAAAATTATAATAGAATATCATTTTTAAATGGATACTATATTACATAGCTATAAATAATATGTTATAAAGATCATCGTTACTCTTGGTATGGATTATTGGAACGTAACAATGACACATAAATACCAGTCATATAAACTAGTAATTAAATTCATTTCGAAGCAATTTTATATTTAGAGATCTAGATTGTCCAAAGGTGGAATAAATCCTTGTCATTAAAATAATTTGTTTGTATGTTATGAAAAGCGCTCACGGATATTTGACATTTTCTTGTTAGTTACGGTTAGAGCCTCATCTGAGTAACATATTCTTTATAAATTGAAAAATAACTCCTGGATATAGGGATTGAACCCGGGACCTTTAGACTAGTACGTAAATGCTCTAACCACTTAGACACCCGGGAATCGTTCCGTGCACACGGTCATCCCTCACCTTGAGCACGGTACGATTCCTCGATGGCTGAGTGATTAAAGCATTGGCGTTCTAAGTCAAAGCTCCCGGGTTCGATTCCCGTGTCCAGGTGTCCCTTTCAATTTAAAAAGGATATATTGATATATTGTCTATCGAGTCTAAAACCTAGCTCACCTTTGTCCAGAAAACGTTCAAGATGCACAAGTAATAGTCACTTTTCTGTTTTTTACCTTTTGAGTAGGGTAACAAGTGGTATTACTCCTTTATTTCAGTTTCTACCGCTGGAGACCAGCACCATGTATCTATCGCTGTCATATTTCTTACTTGTTGAATAGTTTAACCAGTGGTATTATTCCATTATTTCAGTTTCTACCGCTAGAGACCAGCACCATGTATCTATCGTTGTCTTGTTTCTTACTTGTTGAGTAGTGAAACAAGTGGAATTACTTTTTGGTTTCAGTTATTATCGCTAGAGTCCATTAACATGTCTATTTATTACTGTCATATTTCTTACTTGTTGAATAGTTTAACCAGTGGTATTACTCCATTATTTCAGTTTCTACCGCTAGAGACCAGCACCATGTCTCTCGTCGCTGTCCTGTTTCTGGCCTGTGTGGCGTTAGCCAGCTCAGCGCCTAGTGCTAAGGAACTCAAGTGGGTTAAGAGTTCCCCGGGCTACGAATACTTCTCCGGAGCAGGTTTCTACAAGTTCTATGAGCAGAGAGTTACCTGGGGCGAGGCCTGGGAGACTTGTGTCAATGAAGGCACACATCTCATAACAATCGACTCTGAGAAAGAGGTTGGAGTGGTCAAGGAGCTCTTTGGGAGATATATTAAGAACTACGCCAGTACGCAAAACATTGCTGTGGGCTTCCACGATCTGTTCAAGAAAGATGTGTTCACCTCTATCGATGGTAAGTCTATATTAAGGTGTATCACATGTGTCAATGGAATGTTACTTTTCTTACTGGGTGAGGAAGATTATTTACAACGTGATGTATTCTCCCACAGGTGATCTCCTGGAATTCCAGAACTGGGCCGTTGGTGAACCCAACAACTTTGAGGGAAAAGAAAGATGCGGTGGAGCTTACATCACCGCCAAGTTAAACGACATCTCTTGCGATTCTTTAAACCCATTTATCTGCGAATACAAATCTTAGTTGTATATTTTTTCTTTGAACTAAACACTGTTTACACATAATATATAATACTATAAAATAAATGTAAATTTATTACAGTAAAACAAAAACAATTAGTTACCTCTTTTATACCCTTTTTCTCACCCACCATAACAACAATCCTTCTGGTAAAAAATAAGCTGCAAGAATAAAAAAACGTTAGTTTTAATAACATCATAATAATTTATTAAAATTAATACAAAGAATTAATTATTTATAATAATTTATTATAATTATTATAAATAATTAATTATTTTAATATTTTGCATTATTACATGTTGGCAGATTCTAAAGGTTAGACCATTTATTCACTAAATGGTTCTTTGTCCTCTTGAGTTAATGTAAGATCGTACTGTAAAAGATTTAGTACTTTATTTGCCAATATATTATAGTGTGTTAGGGCCTAAAATACAGGGGATTGACTAATGGAAAACTAAAAAGAAATTCAGTAGAGTATAATACGAGACATTTGAGGATCTGTGCATGTCAGGTTATCTACAGCGATTCTATTGTCATGATATGATTAAGGTAAAATCAACGTATAAAAAGCATGCTATTTATTACCCATTAAAGTGTATCTCTTAATAGTAAATTATAAACTGTGCCGAGATAGAATATTGAATTAATTTGGGCTGTAAGAATTAAGAATGAAAGAAAATTTTCATTTCTCTTTCCGCCAAAGAAAGAATACAAAGACAACAACCGACAGTGCCTTTACTTCTTCTGACAAGCTCTAGGGGGACTTTACTAAATCTCTGCTCTCAGGGTGCACTGTGAACAAGCGTTAACCAAAATTGACCACGGCATCGGATTCAATTGGGTTCAATGGATCAATTTGGGCCAGCTGCACAAGCATTGGTACGATCTCCAGAAATTCCTTCCAATCAAAGTTTTAACGATTACACATACCTGGTATAGGGTTTCTAAACCTCTAAACTGACATCCTGAAGTTACCCTTTTGGAAATCAGAACATGGTCATCTCTGAACATCGTGGCTACCTCACGCATTTCCTTAACATACAAGAAAACTAACGGGGTTAATTCTATACACACAATGGATATTCACTTAACTAATAGACCATTCTCATATTTAAAATCTCATTAATTTTAATAACAATTACCGGTGTTACGGCCTGAAAGGGGCTCACCGAGCATGTGGCTGGAGCAACCACAAACAAAAGGAAAGTTTCCCCGTTTGATCCGCCGTTTCACGCTGCCAAATGTATAATATATTCCTATTTATAAAATATTGCAGAGTTAAGAATATAAAACGTGGATAATTCTGAAATAATTTACATTAGGTAAAAATAAATTAAGTATTTGTTAGAGTTATCGAGTCATTCTATTTAAAATCCCAAATTATAATTACGCAGGTCAAACGATAGTTTTTGGCAGGGTTTGGTGAAATGGAACGTTAGGTTGGGGGGTGGGGGGGGTTGAGATGAGTTATGGAAGCTGTGAATAGTTTCATCTTCTTACACCAAGTTGGCAGAACTAAGTAGAAATTAGATTTAGGTATTTTCCTTAATATCATAGCCAGTTCAGAAGAGGGCGCTGTCAGTTGTTCACTTACACCGGATCTAAATACATATTTGTTCATCATATTGTATATTATTCACATCAAGCAGGTTTTATCACTTCCTGGTGAAGACCTCACCAATACCTATTTGCCTTCTCAACTTGTCTAGAATAACCACCTTCAAACTTGTGTTTTTCCCACCGTCACATCAGGGTTTCGCAATTCCCATAATGGTTGCGAAATTCTAACGTAATAATGGTTGCGACATTCTGGTGATGTCATCCGTGACCTACTTTCATCTTGTTGTAACATGTCGTGATTAATTCCCGCCAAACGACACATCCACAATTCTAAATTACAAGCAGGATTGTTTTATTCTGATACCAAAACCTCACGATCATGGTTGCAACACACTAGAGTGAAACGTCTCCATTTTACTAGACATTAAAAGAAGGGCGAACTTGAAAAAATAAAATAAACACTAGGGCGAGAGGGAATGTAAGAGTTAGAAAAACATAAAGGGAAGTCCATAAGTCTAGATAGTTTAAAAACAATTTATATTTTATTATTAAATGGGAATATAAACAAATAAACAGATAGTAAAGTGGATTCCGAAAGGTGATCCACAAGAACAATAAAAAATATATTAACTTTAGATAAGCGAAAATCTTCGTTAATTAACTTACCAGTCTTATGAGTACCGCATAAATAAGGCTATCGGGAGGTTAAAGTTAGCTAATATTTAAAGGTTTTCAGCCACTTTAATATCTTACGCGTATTATGAACTGAATTTATCTGCCGGATAGCTTTCTGTAGGATAAATATTTTTTTTTGCAGAAAATGCAAGGTTTGCACTGTTTTTACTGGTGTGCGCATGCGTATAGTGAAATTACCGTTTCTTTGGTTTTACATTACAGCTAGCATAAACTAGCAGATGGTATCAGTAATGCCAACATTGTCTGAAAGTAACTTTTGTCGACATATTTGGGAATGATTATTATTTACTAATTACGACTATTAGTATCATTAAAAATATTATCAATCACTTTTAACAATACTTACCCATAGATTACAGTATCATTTTACTTTCCATAATCAAATTTAAGAAAAAAAGTTTAGTAATTTCATTTGAGTTTTTCTTTTAACTCTTGTGGCAATTACAGGTTAAATAGAGCATAAAATATTACATTTAATGGTATTATATTCAGTTACTAATATTTTTATAGCTGCACTCGCATATCTTTAACATAAATAAATGGTTTGTGATAATAAAGAGGAAAAAACATTCAAAATGTTTGTGAAATTATATAAAGTTTAAATGTTGTAAACAAGAGGATTAACACCATTGCCGCCTAACCAGCAATGGTCCTCTTTTTCCTACGTCATCAACCGGCAGCTTCAATCCAGTGGCCATATTTGTTTTTAGCATATAAGGTAACTTTTAACGTTCTCTTGCGTTTAATAATTAATTTGAATTAAACAGCAAAAGAAAACTTCAATATAAAGCAATTAACGAAACGGTTATTCTCATAAGCAAAATCTAACAATTTTAAAATACAGTATAACATTGAATTGTCCTATAAAATAAAGTTAATAAAACCACGTGCGTGAATCAACCAGTTGAAGAACAAATTTTTTTATAGTTGAGTACTTTTGATATGTATTAAGCGTGTCTATGCTACCCGTTAATAATTTTATTACAAATTTGAATAGTACAGTGTCTTTTTTGAATATTAATTCAACTAATTAGTAATTTGTGTGCTCTTTTGTGAATATTATTTCGGTGTGTGAGCGTGTTATCCTCGGAAAATAAACTGTTTTTTGGTGATCTTTGAATAATTATTTATCTTATATAACATTAAGCGTGTGATAAAATAAAATAGCGAGTGTTTCTCAGTGATCGATATACATTATCCGAAAATTTAAGTGTATCAATACTATAAAATAAATCTTTTAACCCCAAAATTGTGTTGTGTTGCCCTCTAGGTTAAACCTCGAGTTTTAAAATTTTTATATACCAAAAAAATCTGTGAAGTTTAATAAAAATTACTTTCGAGTCTTTCTCCAGTGTTGATTAAATAAATACCATGTAAGACTTCAAGTTATTGTACTCTTATTAGAGACTTTGTTACAACTGTTTAAGAGGAGTGAATTTAAAATAGATTAGTGTTAATTAGGATAGCTTTTGATTTGTCATTGTCATTTATTTTATAGGCCTAAACATATTTTCTAGGATATTGATTTTTGTTTGCTAAATTATTTAGTCATTATAAATAGGCCTACATATTAAAACAATATAATATAACAGATTGTAAAGGCGAGCATAAGCCTGATGATGTGTAAAACTTAGGTCAAGTTATTAATCTGTCTCTTTTTCCCCCTGCATGATTCTGTCCAAGCCCAGGGGAACACCTATGGAGGAGGGGCCTAGCTGTTCCAGGAAGAAGAGAGACATGCACACATCATAGACAAGAGGACATCATAAACGTTGCAGCAGTAATTAGACAAGAGATGATGGACGACTTCGATTCGTTCAACGTGGCAGAAAAAACAACAAGATACTTGAAACTCAGTGTTAACACTGTGAGACAGTGAGGATAAAAAAAAAGTTTTATTAACATAATTACAAGCTACATATCTCTGGAGTCACTTGTTTTAAGGCTTGTAGTTCCTCTCATCCCTTTTTTCTAGGATATTGATTTTTGTTTGCTAAATTATTTAGTCATTATAAATAGGCCTACATATTAAAACAATATAATATAACAGATTGTAAAGGCGAGCATAAGCCTGATGATGTGTAAAACTTAGGTCAAGTTATTAATCTGTCTCTTTTTCCCCCTGCATGATTCTGTCCAAGCCCAGGGGAACACCTATGGAGGAGGGGCCTAGCTGTTCCAGGAAGAAGAGAGACATGCACACATCATAGACAAGAGGACATCATAAACGTTGCAGCAGTAATTAGACAAGAGATGATGGACGACTTCGATTCGTTCAACGTGGCAGAAAAAACAACAAGATACTTGAAACTCAGTGTTAACACTGTGAGACAGTGAGGATAAAAAAAAAGTTTTATTAACATAATTACAAGCTACATATCTCTGGAGTCACTTGTTTTAAGGCTTGTAGTTCCTCTCATCCCTGGGTTGAAGTTCGTTCATGCTTTCTGTGTAGTGAAAATTATAAGGATACTGTACACAAACTATCACTTATAAAAATTAAAAAAATTCCTACTCTATCATATATTTATTTAAATTAATAAAAAATGAAGGCGTATCAATTAAAAAGAGTTTTTTTTTGCTCACCTCTCTCTTTTTAAGGCAGTATATCGTGCCTCAATTGCGAGCACATCTCAAATGATTTAATTTCAATTATTTATTTCTAGAAGGATTAATGTATTACTGCTTTAGCACCCAAAAAAAGTATGGTTAAATTTTCTATGTTTCTATGTTTTATAGAATTTCATAATTATTTGAAATTTTCAAACCTGATATATATCTATTTAATAGGCCTGTTATTTGATTCGCCATCTACTTGGGTGAATAATTATAAAAATAATAACATATTTTGATATAGTGATGTTAGATGATAGATAAAAGACTTAAATAAACAATACTCTGTGTCATGTTATCAATATAGGCCTACACAATGATTTCTTGTTTTTTTTATTCCAGTTATTATAACAAGAAATAGATAAAGTTAAAACTCCTGGCAAGATTAGAAAGAAACAACCAAGGCCTGGAGTATCTGTAGAAACTCTTGATGATTTTAACATGGCCGTACATTCTAATGTTTCAGTTGGAGTAAGAATGTCGACCATTGCGAGAGAATTATCAAAGAAGATTGGGACAGGGAGATGAAAATGGATGCAAGTGAGACCCACCCACCCACCTATCATCATTAACCTGGCTGAAGATGATGAGGACGTGACGAATAAGTTCTTATGACCCCATTGAAAAACACTTGAGTGAACCAAGATAAGGATTAGATTTTATAAATAACATTATAATTATTAAATTCTTCAAAAACGTTGTAACAAGAACATTTTCTTAAACTGCTTTGGGAGATGCTAACCCACTAATTCAATTTTATAGCCTAGATTACAACACTGTAGATCTTTAAACTTTGTTTTCATCACTAATTTGTTGTATCCAAGATTTGTTACTAAATTTTAATATGTTTTATGTGTATTTTAGACTTGTCGGCAACACATATTTTTATTATATTGATGATGTTATATAAATGTATTGAACATTTTATATGACATTTGGTTGCTCATTAAAAGCAAAATATAATCAATTGTTTTAATATTAAAAGTAACGTAATTTATCAACCAATTTTTAAAGCTATCTAATTCATTAAATTGAAATCTAAATATTTTGTTATTCCAGAGTGTTCTATATAAGTCTTAACTTTGATTCTTACCACTCTTAACTTTAAACTACTTTAGAATGTTTTCTGATACCTATTATTATTATTATTATTAGCACCGCTTCTTATTACCCAGTTAGGTTGTACGTACTTACGCTAATGTGTAATGGTAGGGTGAGTGTGAGATGAAATGGAGGACCTACAGTTTAACATGGGATCCAAACCACGGTGGAGGCCTGGCATTCCACAAATTCACAAGTTGTGATTAATAAACATATTGTCAGAGGTCAAGAAAGGGTTTGGCAATCAAATAAATTTGTGCCAGAACCGAGGAATGAACCCCGGACCCCCAGTACAGAAGTCTGACACCTTACACCTAGACCGCCAGGTCACCAACATGTTGTAATACTGTTAAAAATGTTTGAATTTTTTTTATGTGTAGTAATAGATATTCAGATTTTTCACATTTATAATGTTGTTAATAATACTAATATTAACAAAAAAAATGGATATTTAAAAAAATAATTTTCAATAAGAAAATTGGAATTTCTTAAAATTAAAACTTATTTATTTATTATAATAAAAACTGATGTGGGATTAAATGCTAATTTAAAAAATATATATTCTTGAAAAAATTAATAATTAATACAAGGCCATCAACATATCAAGGTCAACAATATATAGAAAATAAATTAAACAGTCATATAGGTTTTTTGTATAGACCTAAAATTTGACTGTCAGAAGTGACAGCTGCTAAACACATGTTTTTGCAGATCATATGGTTCGGCGTAGGGATACATAATTTGGTCTAGTAACTTTTAAAATCTGTCAGCTGTGAGCTGTCAGTCAGCACTGAAGAAGTCGTGTAGGACCTATATAAGCCCTGATACTACCGCTACAACCTAGCGAGTGTTGGAGACGCTGAATATTTGTTTTTAAAAAAATTGCGGCTAATGAGTGCAAGGAAACAGATGGCATGAGGTGTGCGCAGAAACTAAGTTGTTTTGCAAGTATTAATCTCAGTATTCGCCAAAATGTGGTCAATAGTTGGGTAAAACGTTTACAAAATTTAATTTATTATACTCAAATTTTGATAATTTGTTCTTATACAAATATAACTCTACAAATAGCTTGTCAGTTTATATAAAAGTGTGAGTTAAATGTTCTAACTTTATATAGTTAGAGCCCGGGCCTGAGCTTACTAAACACGTGAGACAAGATTTTAACCTAAAAACAGATTCTGATTGGCGAAACCTAATGAAAAACAACGCGTCACTATAGCAACAACCAGTTTAACTTTCTAACTTTGTGATGGATTGATGCATTTTATCTGGCAGTCAAAAGACGCACTTTTAACTTATCGATCAGATAGAAATATTTATCTGCCAGATAAATATTATCCAGGAGTCATATGTCCGGCCCTTAATAAGGTTGTAGTAAAGACAGAATATAATACAGTCAGATTACTATACGGACAGACTATAGTAATCAGATTATTTTAAAAACAAATTATAATAAATTCACTATACTATATATTATATATTCGGTAGTCGCAAAAAATAAAGCTATAACTTTCTATACTTCTAATATTTGATATAACAACTGCAATAGACTCATAATCTAGCAAAACATTATTATTATTATTATTGTTATTATTATTATTATTATTATTATTATTGGCGCCGTGTCTTACTACCCGTTCGGGTTATACGCTCTTACGCTAATCTGTAATGGTAGGGTGATTGTGAGATGAAATGGAGGACCTACAGTTTAACGTGGAATCCGAACCACGGTGGAGGCCTGGCATTCCCCACATTCACAAGATGTCTTGTCAGAGGTAAAGGAAGGGTTCGGTAATCAGATAAATCTGTGCCGGGACCGAGGATTGAACCCCGGCCACCAGCACAGAAGTCCGACACCTTACCCCTAGACCGCCAGGTCACCCATCTAGCAAAACAAAGTTACGACAAAGTACAACTTCTAAGACCAATATAACTTGTCTATACTATGGAATAAAGATCCATGTCAACTCAGAATGCACCAAAAGATATAGCAAGGATGACAACTAATTAATCTTACTCGTAAATGAACTTTACTTAATATTTCACGCCGAATGACTTTACTACAATTAAGTATTATGAACCCAGATAGGACATAAACTAATTCACAATATTTTTCAGAAGGGAAACTATTTTAATAATAATAATAAAAAAACAATTTTAATAACAATAATTCATAGCATATTACATGCACATTAACTTCTTAAGCTTTATTTCATAAATAAAAAATAACAAGTTTTACCAAAATAATTTAAATTAATTATATAGAAAATAATGGTACTTTCCAGAGGGGAAAACTATTGGTAGCATATTCTATACTAGCTTTAACGATTAGTTTCTTCAATAGGAACTATCTAAAGTTACTTAAATACATCGAAAATAAATATATTTTCCTGATGGGAAAATATTTACCATGGTTACAATATATATTAAACATTCAAAGGTTTAATAACGGTAATACAAATTTTAACAAAAGCAAGGCTATTTTCTTGATCGGAATATATCATGAAGTTTAACAGAAACAATAAATATAAAAAATAGTTACAATACATATATAGCTTAAATTTTTGGTCTTATGATCACTTCTATCGTAATGATTTAAACAGAATTGCCATCAAAAGTAAAATATTAACCCAGTGATTTTATATATTATTCAAATATCTGAAGAGGTAGAAAGAAGAAAAAAAGTGTTAGGGTTGACGTGGAACAGCGGAAATGGAGTCTCTGATCCCGTCTAAAACAGTGGTCTAGAACATTCTCGCCCTTGGTAGTCTCTTCTTTCTTCGTCTTTGGCTGGTAAAACTGGGTATTTTTCTATCAAGGGGGATTATCCCAACGGTCACTGCTACGCTCCCAAACGGTCACAAACTGTAGCCAACACTTTCGCGACTAGCCTGTATAGCACCGTCTGGGAGCGACAGAGAAGCGAGATGGACGCAGAGATAGTAATTAATTTTTAATCAATAGTTATTGCAGTAGATCCTATTGTGGATGTGTTGTGATGATAAACTTAGGAAAACAGTTTATATTTAAATTGTTATTTTATTACTCAAAATCTCTTCTATTATTTAAATTAATATGTGACACTTTTAATTTTTAATTTAAGAGTGGCCGTCAATTAGCAGTAGATCCTATTGTGGATGTGTTGTGATGATAAACTTAGGAAAACAGTTTATATTTAAATTGTTATTTTATTACTCAAAATCTCTTCTATTATTTAAATTAATATGTGACACTTTTAATTTTTAATTTAAGAGTGGCCGTCAATTAATTATCAATCATTATGTTACTAAACATTAAGCACGGATGTACATTATATTAATTTATATATGTATATATATGGTACTTTTACAAAGTCATTTGAAAGGAAGTATCGTCTTGAATCAAGGTTTTAACAAAGTTTACTATTTGTTATATTCTTTTTTATATGATAAGAAAGAACTATATAAGCCTCTGATATTTAGGGAAATATCACAACCACATTTATGTTCATCGATAAATCATCGGCATAAGAAGGTAAGACAAAATTTAATTCATTCAGAACATACGGCATTCTTTTCTCAAGTTTTCTTAGTGAACTCATTTAACTAAAACCGTCACGCTTATGTGACTATTTATTTATATTCCAAATGGTGTGTTAATATCTATGATGTTTCACCTTAGTTAAATTGGATATTACAAATTTAAAAAGACTGAAATAAAAATCAAATAAGTAACAATGTTCATATATTTTTTAAGGTGAATAATGAATGAACACAAATACTCAACTTGGTACGTTTAAATAAATACTATTCAAAACTGTTTCATGATTGACCAGCGTGAGAACAGAACCAGTAGTGAGCCACACTCCCTGGTTGCAAGACTATTTAAAACATTACACACATAAGCTTCAATAAAATTTAAAAAATACAACCAAACACTTATTTTAGTTACCTCCAAAAACATTGGCCAAATAACTGTTTTCTTGTACCGTTAACAAGCTTCCCCTTGGCCGTGCCTGTGGGGTACCACAAGGAAATAACACAGCATTTTACTTGAAAGTTGTTATGTGCTTATTCCGATAACTCTCAAATATTGTTTTAAAGCTATTTTGACTTAATATGATATCTCCTTTTGCATATTCAAACTTTTGCAAGCCCTCTCAATATAGTTTTTTATTTGTTAAGTTTATCCTTCCTTTTAGTGTCCAGTAAAATAGGGGTGTTTTCACGGGCCTCTCGTAAACCAAAATTATTTTCCTTCCAATAACTCTTACAACGTCAGCCCTGTTGGCTGTTGTATCCAAATTGCAAATTTTAGATTTATTGACTTTTACTATTAAAGAAAAACCAAACTTAGGGCAGTTCCTTGAATATTTATCTTATCATTAATTTATCCAATACAATGTTTAATCTCTAATATTTAAACTTGTTTTATTCTACTTTCTGGTTTTTTTTAAAAATTGATTGACTTTCACTACTATTCTTTCTTAATGTAGTTTATTATTATTATCATATTTTCTAATGTAGTTATTTATTTGTATGCATCACTCTTATGATAGATTAAATAGCCCAACTATTATATTTGTTAATTCTGGTTATGGCCTCATCTAAATCTCACACAACATCACAACTTAGTTAAGAATATTTATATTATTTTATTATTGTATCTATTTTTACATATAAGGTACTTGTGTAGTTTTTCGTGCTTGCCTGTTATAGGTTTTGTAACTGTTTTTTGGTCAGCACGGTAATAAAGGGAATTGAAACTATTATGTATAGAATTCCTATTAAATCTACATAATTACTAAATATTATAAAAATTATTTATTGCTATATTATTTTGTAGCATTTATTCTACATATTAAACACGAATGAAATTTGAACAAGTGTGTTAACGTATTAATTTTTAGTTAGTATTAGACTCATCTTAGATAATAATTATACTAAGCCTCAAATTAAGTTTGATAGACCAACCTTGCATTTGACTTCGGTTTGTGCTGCTACCTATTAGCATTTTATGGTACTATTTATCAACTTCCATTTTAGTCGGTAGGTGGCATTAAGTATACTTTTAAAACTAACAATCGATTAAAGCACGACCAATGGCATGTTTCCCTCGTTCATTGATCATACTTATTAATGTCGCCTTTACATGATCAAGAACAGTAGTAGTGAATTGCGCGAGTAGGTTTAGTTAATTTCTTTCTCTAATCATACGGACAGAGGATGGGGACGTTTGGATTAATAATTAAATATAAAAAGTAGAAGAAACATGGTAAACTTTTGCAAAATGTGTTTGCATTTAAGAAAACTTTTTCGGTGTATAAATTTTAATTTACAAAGAGGATTCTACTCTCAAATTTGAAAAGAGTGCTAAATTGTTTGGTTTACGTTCTGCCGCAAAAATATGTTTCTACACCCCTAAATTAAAGTATTATTATGTGGTAAAAAATCTTTTAACATGTGTTTGAAATGTAACAAATATACTGTGTTGAATTTCTAAATGACTGATTAATTTCTCCTTTTGATGATTTTAAGAAAACATCTAGTGCCGTAACGTGAGTAATGCATGTGATTTGCGCCTACGAAAGATTGATAGAATAAATCGACCCAAACTAGTCGGGTAAAAGCGGCGGTGGGGAGTAGAAGGGGTCTAGCGAACTGGGGGAGAGCCTTCATTGATCAGCAGCTGCGACGAGCGAGGCCAGCCAGCTGCGTGGGACGGAGCCTCACTGGAGCTCCGTGCGTCAGTGCGTGTGGTGTGCGTAGCGTTTGACGGTGTTGGACCGTGGTTAGAGGGGCGTTTTATATCTGTGCCCGCAGTCGATAGGAATGAACCGTTCTCTTATCTCTTCGTGAACAAACTTCACCCTTTATAAAATACATTCCTCCTAAATGTTCCGTTCGTTCATTCAAGATCTGCGAAGTTGACCCCCGAAGAAGCACACAAGAGACGGTGACTAAGGTGTTCCGAGAGGGGTGGGAGACGGAAGATAATGCTGGAGCGTACAGGCAGCAGAAGCAGCGGTAGTAGCGCATTGGGACAGAAGAAGGCGGCGAGGTTCGACAGACGTGAGGGACGATGTCGCGAGATCCGTACGGCGCCTCCAATCTGAGCGGCAACCGTTCCCCGCGAGGCTCGAGACGAGGGGAGCTGCCGACAGTGGACAGGTCCCCTTCCAGGAGCTACCCAGGTTCCCAGCAGCAGTCGGCGTCTCACGGGGGTAGCAGGGGGAGTCCCGTGGGAGGAAGAAAGTCCGGGCGACCCTTCTAGGTCCGGAAACACCTCCCCTGATCATGTCGGCTACTATGGCGGGAGCGGCCAGCAGGCGCAGCATCACGTGGGGTCGCCGTACTACCGCGAGGAAGACCTAGGCAGCCCAGTGATGATGGAAGACAGAGGGCGGTCTGTAGGGGGCGGGGGAGGAGGGGGACACCACAGGTCCCGGAGCGCGAGTCGGCCGGCTGTCAGCGCCAACACCATGTCGTCCCGCTACCAGAGTCTGGACAGGGCCACAGCCGGTGACCTCTCGGAGCGTGAGTTTGTCCCGATCAGGGAACCCAGGGAGCGATCCCTGGACCGCGGCGGGGTGCGAGAGCGGTCCCTCGAGCGAGGGATGTACCTGGAGGACGAACTTTACGGCAGTCGGTCGGCCCGCCAGTCGCCTAACCCCCATCACATGATGGCCGGTGGACGGGACACCAGCGGCTCCTACATCAACGAGCTCCAGCAGCAAAACAATGACCTCCAGCGAGAGCTTGGCAACTTCAAGAAGGAACTGGAGCTGACCAACCAGAAGCTCGGCTCGAGCATGCACAGCATCAAGACGTTCTGGAGCCCTGAGCTGAAGAAGGAGAGGGCCTTGAGGAAGGAGGAGTCGGCGAAGTACAGCCTCATCAATGACCAGCTCAAGCTGCTCAACTCCGAGAACCAGGTAAGATCTCTCTACTCATGGAATGTGAAGGAGCGTTTTGTTTCCTTGTCTGTGGACTAGGGCTATTACCCCGCGACCACCCAAGAGGGTAGCGTCAAATATATGTTTGAAAGTACCTAGAAACCTGGACAATACCCAGACAATTTGTTGGTTCTTTTCGGGGGGAGGGGGGGTAGTAAGGGGATAGGGTCTATATGCAGTGGCTTGTGGAGATGTCCCCCATCAGGATATGTATTATTATTATTAGCACCGTGTCTTACTACCCGTTCGGGTTATACACACTTACGCTAATGTGTAATGGTAGGGTGATTGTGAGATGAAATGGAGGACCTACAGTTTAACGTGGAATCCGAACCACGGTGGAGGCCTGGCATTCCTCACATTCACAAGATGTCTTGTCAGAGGTGAAGGAAGGGTTAACAGGATATGCAAGATTGTTTTTTTTATTACATTTAATCTCTTTTGAAACAATTTAAAGTTAAAATAAATAGTACGACACATTAGTACATACTGTTTCATAAGCTTACCTATAATCTAGTATAGGTTGTGACAAATTTTTTTTCAAGTCTATCATCATCTAGGTAACAGTTTACATTTATTTTTATTTTTTTAGAAAAGATATCATCTGCTTATTTATCACGCAAAACGTTACAAATCATTTTAGAAATATTTCTAATTTAAAAAAATCATTAATGGCTAAACTACCTTTAAACGAGAATTTGCCTCCCTAAATACCAATAAGCATTGTTATTTGTCATTTTAAAATAAGCACTTCCCAGATATCAATTTTAAATAAAATTGTTAATGCAATTTTCAAAAAACAAAAAAAAACAAAAATAAGTCAAAAGTAAACTATTCTTAAAGTTAAGGTTGGAATTAAATTATAAAATTAAACAATCCTCGTGGCATAACCATTTAACTTTAAATATCAAGTTTGATCAAAATCCATCAAACCGTTTTTATTTTAGTCCCAAGGACAGATATGGGGACAGACAGAATTGTTAGACCCACCTTTTTGGGTTCAGGAGGGAATAAAATGTCGAGATTAACCAAAACCTTTACGTCGGAAATGTTCATCATTTCAATATAATAAGAAAGTTAAATTAATGTTATGATCCAATCATGAATTTTTTTTCATAAAAGTGTATTTAATAGCTTCGAACATAATATTCAAATATATATTTTTAAGTAAACTACCCTTAAACCAATATTTTTTCCAAAAATTAAGTACGAATTTAATTTAATTTGTTATATAGCACTCTCCAGATATATTAATAATATAATATTTAGCACCGCGTCTTACTACCCGTTCGGATTATACGCTTTAAGTACTAATTACTCTAATGGATTAGGAATTGGGAAGGTTGAATTAGAGGAAGTGAACCCGCATTTGCGTGGAGGTAGAGTGGAAAACCATTTAGGAAAAACCCCTCCCAGTTCACCCGACCGAGATTCGAAACTCGATCTCCCCGTCCTCGGCGGTTGAGCTCAATACGACAAGCGCGTTAGCCAACTACGCCACCGAGGCGGGTCTCTCCAGATACAGGTAACAGTTAAAACCAAATCGTATAGGCCATTTTCGAAATATTTTTAATTTCAAAAAATTACTCATTAGTAAACTACTCTTAAACAAATAATCCACCAAATAACAAGTATCCACTGTTTTTTTGTGAGGTCAAACAATTCATAGGGTGTACTTTTAAACCAGATCTTAGAATCCATTTTCTAAAAATTTGAAATTTTCAAAAACCATTCATTTGTAAACTATATTTAAGTTAAGGGTCAGGGCAAATATCAAAATATCACCCCGAAGTATTTTTCTATAGCAACTAGATAACATGTTTGAAAAAAATCTACCAAATTTAGGGTCAGAGACATGACAAACAGGCAGAACTATAAGTATCCACTTCTTTGAGTTAGGGGTCACATAAAACTTAGATATTCATCATAATCTCTAGGTAGAAGATTTTAACGATTACAATACTTTCTCTTAATATGATAAAATAGAAACATTATTGGGATGTAGGTGTTGTTAATTTTTATTGGACTCCAATTAGCTACCAGTCAAGTCATTAAGAAAGAATACAGTCAATTATTACTCTAATTAATACTTTAGGGAGATGTTTTCAAGCCCTAAACTACCCTCCCTCAATAATTTGTTACTTTGACAATTTAATATATATTAAATCAGTTGTCAAAGTAACAAATTATTGTAAAGGTTATCAATCACCATAGCGCGGTTCGATTTTAATAGTCTATAGAAAAAGAATACATGGTAGCTTTAAATTGTTATTATTATTATTAGCACCGCGTCTTACTACCCGTTCGCGTTATACGCACTTACGCTAATGTGTAATGGTAGGACGATTGTGAGATGAAAGATGAAATGGAGGACCTACAGTTTAACGTGGAATCCGAACCACGGTGGAGGCCTGGCATTCCCCACATTCACAAGATGTCTTTTCAGAGGTGAAGGAAGGGTTTGGTAATAGGATAAATCTGTGCCGGGACCAAGGATTGAACCCCGGCCGCCAGCACAGAAGTCAGACACCTTACCCCTAGACCACCAGGTCACCCAGTAGCTTTAAAGTACACTCAGGTATTCAAGAGAGATCTTTTTAAAACAAATTAGTTGTAAGAACAAAAATAGAACTTTTCATTAACTCATTCGCCCCCTTTACAGTATAAGTTACACAGTAAGGAATAAGCGATTAAAAATTAAAGGTTTTTTAATTAGATCTCTTGAAAGAAAAAAATTGTAAACCTTTTTTAATTTATCTGTCTTTTTTGTTTATCTTATTTAAGTTATTACTGTCCACTTCTTGTATTGTTAGGTGACCTGGTGGTCTAGGGGTAAGGTGTCGGACTTCTGTGCTGGCGTCCGGGGTTCAATCCTCGATCCCGGCACAGATTTATCTGATTACCAAACCCTTCCTTCACCTCTGACAAGACATCTTGTGAATGTGAGGAATGCCAGGCCTCCACCGTGGTTCGGATTCCACGTTAAACTCTAGGTCCTCCATTTCATCTCACAATCACCCTAGCATTTATACATTAGCGTAAGTGCGTATAACCCGAACGGGTAGTAAGACGTGGTGCTAATAATAATAATAATAGTTGTATTGTCATAAATAATATTTTGGAGATTAGCCAAATAGTCTTAGTTTTTGTTTGCATTACATAATTTAGTGTTATAGTTATTATTTATTTTATTATTGTCTATTTGACGTATTTAACTTGCACTTTCTGAACAGACTGATTATATCAGCACATGGCTTACAAACTAACTTAAATCTAGAACAAACACAACACCCAGCCTCCAGCCATTATTTTATCACTATAAAAGGGGAAGACCCACGTATCACCAACGTGATAAATGTTTCAACCATGCCAGTAATCGAACCCGGAACCCTTAGCTCAGCAGACAGACATGCAACCGTGTTGGACCTAGCTATTCGTGGTTTGACTCTCTTCTCAAGCGAGTGCTGCTGCATTTTCTCGAAATGTGTGCCCTTAAGTTAGCTATAGAGTAACCACGGTGGTCAATTGGACCAAAGTGTCACTCTCGCAGTAGAATGAACTCTTGATGATGGGGAGAACGGGTTTAGAAA
The DNA here is from genome assembly GCA_901482245.1 of Timema douglasi. NCBI lineage: Eukaryota > Metazoa > Arthropoda > Insecta > Phasmatodea > Timematidae > Timema > Timema douglasi. The sequence goes on along the minus strand of CABEEJ010004744.1, from coordinate 32,944 downwards.
AGCGCTGCGTGGCCCATGAAATGTTTGCTTCCTACCCGGTTTTAAATTAATTATTAATATTATTATTATTAGCACCGCGCCTTACTACCCGTTCGGGTTATACGCACTTACGCTAATGTGTAATGGTAGGGTGATTGTGAGATGAAATAGAGGACCTACAGTTTAACGTGGGATCCGAACCACGGTGGAGGCCTGGCATTCCTCACATTCACAAGATGTCTTGTCAAAGGTGAAGGAAGGGTTTGGTAATCAGATAAATCTGTGCCGGGACCGAGGATTGAACCGCGGCCGCCAGCATAGGTTGAATTAATTAATATATATATATATATATATATATATATATATAAAATCAAAAACTTAAAACTTCTTGAAGGTGCGCACGTTCATGCACTGAAGATACTCATTTTTTAAATTTCGGATCTCTGCGTGCTGGAGATCTCATGAAAAACAAAGAAAATCTTCATTTTATTAATATAGAAAAAATAATACTAAGAATAAAGTGAAATGTTATCAATGTTGATCTCATAAAACTATGTTTATACTCTCAATCCTCCTTCCTACCAGACTTCTGTTAATCACATTGGAAAAAAATATGTTTTTTTGTTTGTTTGCTAATGAAATAATACTATTTTTGAATCATTGATAGGAGTAGATTAACTTTATTGCAGGTAGTGAAACCAGAACTGGAACCAGAACCTATAACTGAAATTAACAGTGGTTTTTAAAGAACCGGAAAACGAACCCTAAAAAATATAGTGTTTAAGAACCAGAACTGGAATTGGAATCAATATATATATTTTTAGGTTCATAAAAGTTATTATAGGTTCTAAATATATATATAGCTATTTTTTATACAGTAGAGCGTCGGAAATCCGGACGTCAAAAATCCGGAGCGTCGCAAATCCGGATCGGCGGTGAGAGCAGGTAGGGGAGAGAGGCTCTCTTTGGTCACGTGCTCGGCTCAGTTCTGTGCTATCATTTACAAACTTTACAGCAGTCGTATAGTTGCCTTGTGACGTTTTAGTGTGCGAGATAAAATGGTACATATTTTTACTTTGTTAATAATGTCATCATTATCAAATAAAAGGAAATATAAATTGTTATCTATAGAGGATAAGTTAGAAATTCTACTAAGACTGTCTAAAGAGGAAAGTGGTGCATCTCTCGCTAAAATATATGGTGTGGGAACTTAAACCATTAGTGACATTAAAGCAAAGAAAGACAGTTTGCAACGTTTTGATTCAAAACTAGATTCTGAAGAAGGTTCACAGAAAAGAAAAACCACACGTATACGTATGTATACAGTTAGTAATAATAATAATAATACTTAGCCTATCACCGCGTCTTACTAACCGTTCGGGTTATACGCTTTAAGTACTAATTACCCTAATGGATTAGGAATTGGGAAGGTTGAATTAAAGGAAGTGAACCCGCATTTGCGTGGAGAGAAAGTGGAAAACCATTTAGGAAAAACCACCCCCAGTTCACCCGACCGAGATTCGAACCTCGATCTCCTCGTCCTCCGCAGTCGAACTCAACACGACAAGCGCGCTAGCCAACTACGCCACCGAGGCGGGTCATACAGTTAGTGAAAGCACATTTGAAAATCCGGACAATTCAGTAATCCGGATGGGTCCCGGTCCCGATCGATCCGGATTAACGACGCTTCACTGTAATTGTATATTATGCCCTTCTCTCTATACATTAATTTTATTTTGACAAACCTGCTTCTTCCTCTTCTCCGGATTTTTTTTTTGTCAAGTGATTGTGTATTAAAAGATCCGGAACTTAATTAAGAATCGAAAAGAACATGAACTTTTTATTTTTCTCTCAGCTTAACTAGTATCGAAACCTTAAAAAAAAAAATGTTTGATTGGAAAACCGGAAAAAGAATCTGAACAAATAAATATTATTGTTTTACTCCCTGCAGTTTATAGAATACGTACAGTAGCCTCATGACTTCTTTGGTTCTGACTGATAGCTTTGAAAAGTTACCAGACCAAATTATTTATCCCTACGCCGAACCATATGATCTGCAAAAACATGTATTTAACAACTGTCACTTTTGACGGTCAAAATTTAGGTATATACCTAAATGTTGACTGTCAGAAGTCAGCTGTGAGCTGTCAGTCGGCACCAAAGAAGTCATGGGACTACTGTAGTATCTTTTTGCACCAACCGACACTATTCTCCTTCTTTTTTACAACACAGAGAGCTTAGGGTAATGTATAATATCTCTAGATACTCTTTATGAATAAGGGATTGATCTTGTTAATGTGGGGGATGCCAGGCCTCCACCGTGGTTCGGATCCCACGTTAAACTGTAGGTCCTCCATTTCATTTCACAATCACCCTACCATACCCTACCATTACACATTAGCGTAAGTGCGTACAACCCGAACGGGTAGTAAGACGCGGTGCTAATAATAATAATAATAATAATAAGGGATTGAAGATTATTAAAGACAGTTTTCAAAATATAAAGTTAAGTAGTGTTACTACCCTACACACTATCTTAGTATGTAAGTATAACAGAAGCCATGACTTTTAAAAAGCTTAAATTGGTACAATCTTGTTTTCTACTATACGATATGCTCTTAGTTGTCTTTAAAAAAGAACAAGTATGATAAAAAAATATATCACTTTAATTTGTTTGGTTTTTTTTCAAACGAATAGAAAAAAAAACTACAAATAAGATTTTTTTTGTTGATGAATGAATGAGCTGGCGACCATATTATTGCGACTTAACTGCGAAATTGAAATGTGTTTGAGTCTGTAGTGGAGGCATTCACTCACTACCTGCTATTTCAAATAAGTCCTAATATATTTAAACATTGAAAAAGTAAAATTAAGAATAAAACTTCAAATTAAACAATTAAACTTAATAATTTCTAAAATAGTATAATATTGTCTTCAATTCTATGAAATATTAACGTCATAATTCAAAACGTATCCAACCAATGGCTTTAAATTAAGTATACGTTATGTTACGGCTTTCCCAAAAGTCTCTTTTGGTTGAATGGATATTAAACTCTCATTAAATATGAATTAAATGGCTGACTGGCGTGTAATTGAAACTTCACTTGTTAGAGTGAATAATAAATTGAGTTATAATTTGAATACTAGATTGATAATCGAACATTGCGTTTTAAATTTGAATTTTTATAACAACCATATTTTCTTAACATTATACAAAAATTCAACAGCAAACAATTTAGAATTTTGCACTTGGTCGCCACTCTAGCTCTAGATTTTTTTTAAAGCTAAGAATTAGTTTAATTTTTAAAAATACTGTAAAAGTTGTTTATAGTCTACACTTGATAAGTAAAACAAAACAGTGACGTCATGACCATTGCTTAGCTTGTATGTATGTGACTAGAAACATGCATTTCTGTGTTATTTTTCAACTTACTTTTTATTACACGTGTTGGTAACCGGTGATTTCTATTTATTTAATTATTGGTGGTATTTAACGTATACTTTTTAAATCGACTGATTATATCAAAACCAGACTCACAAACTAAGTTAATTAGAACAGACACAAACAATACCTAGGCCGTTAGTTCATCAATGATAAATGTTCAGGTCTCAAGCTGGGGAATCAAATCTGGTACCCCAAGGTTAGTAGACGCGTTACTAACTTAGCTAAGGTGTCAAACTTCAATATAAATTGGTTCTAGGACAAGCAACAATCAAATCTGGTACCCCAAGGTTAGTAGACGCGTTACTAACTTAGCTAAGGTGTCAAACTTCAATATAAATTGGTTCTAGGACAAGCAACAATCAAATCTGGTACCCCAAGGTTAGTAGACGCGTTACTAACTTAGCTAAGGTGTCAAACTTCAATATAAATTGGTTCTAGGACAAGCAACAATCAAATCTGGTACCCCAAGGTTAGTAGACGCGTTACTAACTTAGCTAAGGTGTCAAACTTCAATATAAATTGGTTCTAGGACAAGCAACAATCAAATCTGGTACCCCAAGGTTAGTAGACGCGTTACTAACTTAGCTAAGGTGTCAAACTTCAATATAAATTGGTTCTAGGACAAGCAACAATCAAATCTGGTACCCCAAGGTTAGTAGACGCGTTACTAACTTAGCTAAGGTGTCAAACTTCAATATAAATTGGTTCTAGGACAAGCAACAATCAAATCTGGTACCCCAAGGTTAGTAGACGCGTTACTAACTTAGCTAAGGTGTCAAACTTCAATATAAATTGGTTCTAGGACAAGCAACAATCAAATCTGGTACCCCAAGGTTAGTAGACGCGTTACTAACTTAGCTAAGGTGTCAAACTTCAATATAAATTGGTTCTAGGACAAGCAACAATCAAATCTGGTACCCCAAGGTTAGTAGACGCGTTACTAACTTAGCTAAGGTGTCAAACTTCAATATAAATTGGTTCTAGGACAAGCAACAATCAAATCTGGTACCCCAAGGTTAGTAGACGCGTTACTAACTTAGCTAAGGTGTCAAACTTCAATATAAATTGGTTCTAGGATAAGCAACAATCAAATCCCATCCCATTAATTAGTTACGCCACCAAACGCAATTTTCACAATTACCCTTGTTTGTACCCTGTTGGGAATCTAATTCGATACTCGCGGTCATTTGGCAATATGATAACTTTTGATCATAATTACTGATAGGCCCTATTATAATTCAGACTTGCTGTAAGTTGATTGAGGACGAGTTTTTTTAATGGTTTTATTTAAGGTAGGCCTACACTTTTTAAACAGAAATGATATAATCATAAGACAAACTAACGCAATCTACAGTAGCCCCATGGCCTCTTTGGTGCTGACTGACAGCTCACAGCTCACTTCTGACAGTCAACATTTAGGTATATACCTAAGATTTGACTGTCAGAAGTGACAGCTGCTAAATACATATTTTTGCAGATCATATGGTTCAGTGTAGCGATACATAGTTTTGTCTGGTAACTTTTCAAAGCTCTCAGTCAGCACCAAAGAAGCCATGGGGCTACTGTATAACTGTATTCCCATGACTAAAGCTTCACATCCAGCTCTAATATCTAAATATTTACTAATTGGATAGCAGAAAGGCAGCAAAAAAAAAACCCTCTCTAAGCCTCCGTTTGCCCTGAAGAAAAAACAAGCTGTAATCAGTAGAGCCAGGATTTGTATGTATTTACTTATTTTGATCCTGACAGTTAAAAATTCGAAAACGAAATGTCGGTAAATTGGCTTTCGGTACTGTATTTTCAGTTTTAATTTTACATATATGTACATACTTCACTGAATCAAACACGTTTTCGGAGATATTATAGAAAATTATATATTTTGTGTTTATTTAAATCGCGTTATTATTTTCTATGTATTTGTTAGAGAGAATACTTTTTTAAATGATGTGTCACTAATTTTCAGGTGACCAGTACTTTCATAAAGGAATGTATCCATTGAAGGGATGGCAGTGAGCAAAGTCCAAATTAGTAAAGTCCGTTCACGATAGGTTTTTACCTGGATGACAGAAAATCATATGTTTAGGTTTTGGGTTGCCAACACTTGTAAAAGATCACAGTTTTGTTATTAATGTTAAGATATTTAACTACCTGTTATATATTACATTTAAAATAACGTATACTTAAGTTTTCTCATACTATTTTATTTTTTTAAATAATTTCTTTTTATTCAACTCGAAACAGTATTTTAAACATAATTAAAAGTACTTATTCTTCGTTTTGGAACGTTATTGATTTTGTGTAATATAGTGCACACATCAATCAATACCTTTTAATACAGGCATCGTATTTACTTGCAAAAGAGAAAATTGCCATTTTTTTTTACATACAATAAATGATTTTATGATTATTTTATCATATTTTGAAATATTTAACTGAATAAAATATTTTCATCAACTGCGTGTCTGCATCATTGTAAAAAACTTGTTTACCGTTATGTTCAATCATATGGTTTTAATTCGTCAGTCGCAATTTTGAAGCTATGTTTTTTAGAAGTTTTTGTGAAAGTGGTGTGAATATTTTTTTAAAGTGGAATAAAACGATAAATAAACTCTGTGTCCGTCTTCAAATAAATATATAAATAATATTGGCCTAAATTACTGTGGTTAGCCATCACATTAATATATTACCATCTGTTTTCATTACAGTCATCCAAAGTGATAGATGTCAGCTGTTGGCGTAGTGATATATTAGGGATTACTTCTAGTAACATTTTGAGCTGTCATCCAGGTAAACCTAGCTCGTGAATGAATTAAATGCAGGCTCATAACAGAGGTCTTCAGTTACCGTAACGTAGTTTTGTGCATAACTGCGGCACGAACGCCGCGACCAGGTCGCTCTAGTGTATTGCATTGTTTCGTACGACAGGGGTCAGACTAGCGACATGAACGCCGCGACCAGGTCGCTCTAGTAAATTGCATTGTTTCGTATGACAGGTGTCGGACTAGCGACACGAACGCCGCGACCAGGTCGCTCTAGTGTATTGCATTGTTTCGTACGACAGGGGTCAGACTAGCGACACGAACACCACGACAGATTTGAAAAGGTCAATGTTAGCGTTTCTTTGCCCTAACGAACTCTTAAGCTGCAAGTCTTCCCACCACACATAAGTGTAATTGTGTAGTTGCATGCGGCGCAGTGAGTTGGGACACGGATAAAACAAAATTACTTGTAGAAAAATACCACGTAAAACGGATTTCGTGGAATTGGAAGAGGACCTACCTTGCTTAAAAGGTAGGTATTCAAAGTCCTGTCCACCTATTCGTATACAATTTCTGAAATGACAAGCATCATCAGCCTGAAGTTTGTTAAAAAAAACGAAAAAAAAAAATCTTTGCGAGGTACTGTTCATCACTATTTACAAAAAAAACTGTCTGCACCCATCTTTCTCCCATTACGTTTAATTTTCCTGTTCGATATAATAAAAGCCACATCATCAACTATCTCTACCGACATATTAACACAAACATATTCGAAAATTGAAGCAACATGTCACACTACTATGTGTAAAAGATTCGGCAACGTGCTGATTGCGGCCGGTAGCGTGCTGCGTGTGAGTGAACCAGAGGTTGGCGACCAAAGTTGGTTCGCTGCAGACACGAACGTTGCGCTGACAACATGACACCCTCTATCCTGAGAAGTTGGCACTATCTTCTGCAACACACGGGGACTGCTCGACCTGTACGACTCGATTGCGGGAAGAATTAAAAGAATTGTATAATATTAGTTTAGCTTTATTTTCTTATGTTAGATGAATACAAATAATGAGCTTTATAAATAAATTTTTATTCCTTACTAAAGCATATCTACAGCCTTTGGGCCTCCCTACACCCGGGGACATTCCTTATTATGCACACACTAATAAACTGGACTGCACACTCCTGTTATGATAACATGTCTTTATTTCCTTCGTGTATACAATATACACATTTCAGTTCTTTCGTAAAAAAATAGTATACATTCAAATTATTATTATTATTATTATTATTATTATTATTAGCACCGCGTCTTACTACCCGTTCGGGTTATACGCACTTACGCTAATGTGTAATGGTAGGGTGATTGTGAGATGAAATGGAGGACCTACAGTTTAACGTGGAATCCGAACCACGGTGGAGGCCTGGCATTCCCCACATTCACAAGATGTCTTGTCAGAGGTGAAGGAAGGGTTTGGTAATCAGATAAATCTGTGCCGGGACCGAGGATTGAACCCCGGCCGCCAGCATAGAAGTGTGACACCTTACCCCTAGACCGCCAGGTCACCAGTATACATTTTAAAAAAACCTCCATAGTGTCATCCCACACGTGAGCTATACAGACCGAGCAGCCGCCGTATGTTGGCGATGATCGTGCCAACATCTGCGGGTAGAGGGTTTCATATGGTAAGCACAATTGTAAAACATGTTACTGTTTCCGTAATGTTTGTAGATTTTTTTTAAAAAGAATCAAAATGTTGCAATCGCAAAATTTTAAATTTAGTGCTGTACAAATATTTTATATGTGACCCCTCTATCAACTCCGCAAAAAAAAAGTTTTTTTTTTTCCAATACGGTATACAGATTGATGAATGTGTTGGTTTAGGATTTCAGATTCGACCCGTATGCTGACCAACGTAGATAACACATTCATCAATCAGATCAGGATTCTTTCATAGCGAGAACAATTCGAATATATCGGAAGAGTGAATAACGAACGGGAAGAGGAATTTAGGTCCACCGAGGTGCAGTCTAATTTTAATTGGAATATACTTATAGCAAACATTGACAATATTTTACTATAGTATCAGTGTTACTTTAGAGGAGGTGATATTATCTAGGAAAAGTGACAGCTTAAGGTCATATGACCAGGGTGTCTACCATCCGGGGTGACCTGGCGGTCTAGGGGTAAGGTGTCAGACTTCTGTGCTGGCGGCCGGGGTTCAATCCTCGGTCCCGTCATAGATTTATTTGATTACCAAACCCTTCCTTCACCTCTGACAAGAAATCTTGTGAATGTGGGGAATGCCAGGCCTCCACCGTGGTTCGGATTCCACGTTAAACTGTAGGTCCTCCATTTCATCTCGCAATCACCCTACCATTACACATTAGCGTAAGTGCGTATAACCCGAACGGGTAGTAAGACGTGGTGCTAATAATAATAATAATATTTTCTTATCCTTTTCCGGGAGTCATTATAAATTCACTTATGGGAGCCAGTAAAAGTTAGCCGCTGATTTTTATATGGTACATAATACATGTTTTTAATATTCGTGTTTTTGGACAGTGTCAATAAATTATGATTATGAAATGTAAGGATAAATAATGAAAGTGATGGATATGATACAAGAAGGTAGGGAACTGACCTACTCACTGTAACTTAATATAACAATGTAAAACATAATTATTGTTTTGATAGTCTTTGTTTATTTTGAAGAGGAGGTCCATACGTTATTATTTGAAGAATGTGCCTTCTTTTAAATTGCACTAATTTATTAATTAAATCTGGAACAAAATCGGTATAGGGTATAAGTCTTTGTTTCGGGCACTGTATTTGAAAATCGGGGGTCATTATCATTTTATTGTAGATACGTCATTTGTTTTGATACTACTAACACTGCGTGGATGTATTTCTTAATGTACTTTCGTTTGCCTAACGTGGTAAACCTGTTGCGCCATAATTTCCGTCTACCTGACAGCTGTGTCTGATTTTAAACTGGAAAGGACAGCTGTTTCCACTTTTTGGTTGAACATCTGTATCCTCGAGGGTAGGCTGCTTCGCATCTCGTCCCCTTCTGCACCCCTATCCTATCTCCTCCCCCCTCCCCCCCTCTTTCACTCGTCACTTCCTTTGAAGACAAAAACGCAACCGGAAATACAAGTGCTGCCACACTAATTCAGAAAAGCCGGGGGAAAGTTCATAAAACAGAAATATCCGTTTTTTTTTAAACTGAGACGTGATTCCTTATAAGATTATTATCATTGGGTTGGTTTCAAAATTTTGCCGGTTCTGGTATTCCATTTCCCAGTTTTAGATTCCAAAATTAACTTAATCACTCAGGTCTCAAAATAATCTTAAGCCATTACAATTATGCTATTATGTAGGGCTGTGAGATGAACAGTTTTCCATTATATTTTCCTTTAATCCCGGAAAACTGTACAATCATTCAAATGGAACGAGTCCAATAGAAATATGCCAAGTTTTATAGTTAACACGTGAGTTAAATTTATTCTAATTTTTTTTTGTTGAGTCCGCCATTAATAATAATAATGATATTAGCACCGCGTCTTACTACCCGTTCGGTTTATACGCTTAAGTATAAATATTGACTTTAATGGGTTGAATTTAGAGGAAGTGAACCCACATTTGTGTGGAGGGAGAGGGGAAAAGCATTTAGGAAAAATCACCCCCCAGCTCACCCGACCGAGATTCGAACCTCGACCCCGGCAGTCTGGCTCAACACGAACCAGCGTGTAAGCCAACTATGCCACCGAGGCGGGTTAGTCCGCCATTGTTTTCGTCTTTCTGTAAATAAAGATTGTTACTTATAAGGCATTCACGAGATAAGTTTACCTGGATGACAGCTCGAAATGTTACTAGAAGTAATCCCTGATATATCACTACGCCAACAGCTGACATCTATCACTTTGGATGACTGTAATGAAAACAGATGGTAATATATTAATGTGATAGTTAACCACAGTAATTTAGGCCAATATTATTTATATTTTTATTTGAGCTCGGACACAAAGTTTATTTATAGTTTTATTCTACTTAAAAAAATATTCACGCCCCTTTCACAAAAACTTCTAACGATCATAACCTGAAAATGGCGAATGACGAATCTAAACCATATGATTAAACATAACGGTAAACAAGTTTTTTACATTGATGCAGACACGCAGTTGATGAAAATATTTTATGCAGTTAAATATTTCAAAATACGATAAAATAATCATAAAATCATTTATTGTATGTAAAAAAATGACTACAATTTTCTCTTTTCCAAGTAAATACGATGCCTGTATTAAAAGGTAATGATGTGTGCACTATATTACACAAAATCAGTAACGTTCCAAAACGATAAATAAGTACTTTTAATTATGATTAAAATATTGTTTCGAGTTGGATAAAAAGAAAAATGAAATAGTATGAGAAAACTTAAGTTTACGTTATTTTAAATGTAATATATAACAGGTCATTAAAGATCTTTACATTTATAACAAAACTGTGATCTTTTACAAGTGTTGGCAACCCAAAACTTAAACATATGATTTTCGAACCGTCATCCAGGTAAAAACCTATCGTGAATGGAATATATTTATTATTTGCCTCGCGTCTTGCGTCTCGTATGAACTATACGTAATTAATTACTCTAATGGCATAGGGAAGAATAAGGTATAATTTATAGATAATACACCCGAATTTGCGAGAAGGGAGAGCAGAACACCGTTTGGAAATAATAAGCTTAATACCTACTGTACAAAGCTCCTGAAACCGCAAGGTATGGAAAAGTGCAAATAATTTGTGTGTTGAAAATAAAAACTATTTTCATGACAATTATATTAATTGCATTGCATATTGTGTGCATTTATCAAATCTTGGACTCATATAGTTAAGAATTGACAATCTAAGAATCAAAAGCTGTTGCAGTTCTTGAGTAAAAGAACTGTCGTAACAGAAGTGCTGAATAATCTATCACACCTATATTTACATACTGTATAGTAACGAGTGTTAAGTTCAACACAAGGGCTATTAACCCGCTTAATCTAACGGGTCGAGGATGAGGAGGGTATCTTAGGCCGTGTCCAAACTAGAACAAAGCATGTTCGCGAACCTTACCAACGAACATGCTCGTTGTTCTGCTCGCTGTGGCCGGAGTGTCCAGATTTGAATAGAACCTGTTCGCAACTTGTTCCATAGCTGTTAACTTTATAATCGGTATCCATCTATATTCCGTTCCCGATAGGTTTTTACCTGGATGACAGTTCGAGAATCATATGTTTAGGTTTTGGGTTGCCAACACTTGTAAAAGATCACAGTTTTGTTATAAATGTAAAGATATCTAATTACCTGTTATATATTACATTTAAAATAACGTATCATTTTTTTAAAATGATTTCTTTTTGTCCAACTCGAAACAATATTTTAAACATGATTAAAAGTACTTATTTTTCGTTTTAGAACGTTACTGATTTTGTGTATTATAGTGCATACATAAATTTTGACGCTATGTTCGTTAGAAGTTTTTGTGAAAGTGGTGTGAATATTTTTTTAAGTGGAATAAAACGATAAATAAACTTTGTGTCCGACCTCAAATAAATATATAAATAATATTGGCCTAAATTGCTGTGGTTAACTATCACATTAATATATTACCATCTGTTTTCATTACAGTCATCCAAAGTGATAGATGTCAGCTGTTGGCGTAGTGATATATTAGGGATTACTCCTAGTAACATTTCGAGCTGTCATCCAGGTAAACTTAGCTCGTGAATGCCTTATAGCTCAGCTGTTGTGCTTCACTGTCGGTGGTGCGATGTTTAAACGTGTGCAGGTAGCAACGGATGCATATATTTGTATTACACATACAAAGAAATATACTCGTCAAACGATATATTATGTACTTACTTAAAAATGAAATAAGGGCGTGACTCGGCTGCTGTCCCGGCAATGACTGAATGTTGGGGGGAAAGTTCGCTGAGACGTCCTAATTACTCCTAGGCCGAACACAAATTATTTTGATGTAATGGGCAAAAAGTGACAACTGGTGGATCAGGGCTGGGCAAAAACAACGGACAAACGTTGTTACAAAGAAATACTTGGAAAACCTTTCGCATAATTTTTTGCTTCGTTTTGTTTTAGTGTGGACGCGGCTTTGGAAATGTACCTTTTATCAGCATGGATAGAAGATGGGAAAACCTCGATTATTGCACCCACTAGGAATTCATTATCCATGATGTGCACTAGTCTACCAACTGATTGCGTCTTTTATGACAGTTATAAAAGTTAACAGAGCAACTTCTAGATATCCATATGGCAGATCACTTGTCTGTTGACGAAGAAGGGGGCAATGTTAGCAACTGTAACCAACATACTTGGAAATCATGTCGCAGCTACTGACCAGGATTAGCAAAAATTTGTTTGAAAGTCATCATTTCTTAGGACAAACGATGGAAAACCTAATTGTAATTAGCAAAAATTTGTTCAAAAGTCATCATTTCTTAGAACATAACGATGGAAAACCTCATTGTAATTAGCAAACATTTGTTCAAAAGTCATCATTTCTTAGAACAAACGATGGAAAACCTCATTGTAAAATAAATACAATCCTCAGTACAGAGCGTCGCACCCATTCGGGATGGAAACCCGATACTCCGTATCATGACTAGACGTTTTTAACCTCTTGCCTAGTATCCTGTTACTACCCGCCTCTGTGGTGTAGTTATCTAACGCGCTAGCTTTTGTTGAGCTAGACTGCCGAGGACGGGGAGATTGAGGTTCAAATATAGTTCGGGTGAACTGGGGGTGATTTTACATAAATGGTTTTCCAATATCCCTCCACGCAAATTTGGATTAACTTCCTCTAAATTAAACATTCCTAATACCTAAACCCTTAGCGTAATTAGTACTTAAGCGTATAACCCTAACGGGTAGTAAGACTTGATGCTAATAATAATAATAATAATAATAATAATAATAAAAACCGGTTATTGTGTTGATAGTAATCGATAGGCCCTACATGTTGTTTGTTGAAGTAGCTGTATCCGCTAAATTTTCAAATTAAAAAATGTGGGTGGGCTTAACCCATAATTTATGCTGCTCACAAACTAGGGACTCATTAACTACATACGTTTGATGACCTGGGAGAGGGGGCGCTGGGGACGAGGGTCACAACCCTCTGTATGGGCTAAAAAAACATCCCGCCTACGTCACCGACGGGTTAAAATGGAGTCGCGTAGGGAGTGGGTCGCTACAGGGTTGGTTACACTGTATTGATCGCGAGCGGGCGGGCACTCGGCGTGATCTATTGACCTAAATAGTAAATTGAATGCAAAAAAAAAAAGTCCCCACTAGTGACCTTCGTAGTACATCCCTCCCTCCTACTTTACTATCTCCGCCCTCCCTTGAAATAATCTAGAGTGAAGGGTTCCTTTTCTATACATTCACATTCCTCTGCCAGTGGTGTTTTATTGATCTTGCCGGATCAATAAAGTTGCTCGACCTCCGCTGGTAGGGTGTGATTGAAGATTCCCGATTACTTCTGGGTTCCTTGACTAAAGCAGTGTAGATGACCTGGCGGTCTAGGGGTAAGGTGTCAGACTTCTATGCTGGTGGCCGGGGTTCAATCCTCGGTCCCGGCACAGATGTATCTGATTACCAAACCCTTCCTTCACCTCTGACAAGACATCTTGTGAATGTGGGGAATGCCAGGCCTCCACCGTGGTTCGGATTCCACGTTAAACTGTAGGTCCTCCATTT
>CABEEJ010004744.1:0-11889 GCA_901482245.1 Timema douglasi | reverse complement strand
TTTTTTTTTTTACTGAAAACCTTAAAAGTGCCGATAGAAAAAAAAGATATCAAAGAAACTAATTTATTCCATGTTGCGTGCTTTTCTACTTTGTTTAGTCAACTGATGAAATTATTCTATTCAAAGTTGTTCTAGGGAATAAATTGATCAGCGTTATATCAATGTTTTTTCAAAAAAAGTATAGATGAATCAGCAGTGCACTAGTTACGGGTACATTACTATTTTGTTTTTCACTGCATCTTAATAACCGTCTGGGCTATATGCATTTCAATTACATTGATGGTATATTAGATATTAGAAAGTTTTATTTACCATATTTGTGTGGAGGGAGAGTGGAGAAACCATTTAGGGTAGAACGCTATCAATAAATCCAGCCTCCCTGTCACAATAAAATCAAACTAGATGATCCTGACATCCAGTCCGCGTGCCCACCAATATGGGTTTTTCAATTATTATTATTATTATTATTATTATTATTATTATTATTAGCACCGCGTCTTACTACCCGTTCGGGTTATACGCACTTACGCTAATGTGTAATGGTAGGGTGATTGTGAGATGAAATGAAGGACCTACAGTTTAACGTGGAATCCGAACCACGGTGGAGGCCTGTCATTCCCCACATTCACAAGATGTATTGTCAGAGGTGAAGGAGAGGTTTGGTAATCAGATAAATCTGTGCCGGGACCGAGGATTGAACCCCGGCCGCCAGCATAGAAGTCTGACACCTTACCCCTAGACCGCCAGGTCACCTGCCTGATAAAAACATACTTTATTTTTTAATTATTACGCTTTAGTATATTTTTCCTGGGCACTAGCGACTTCCCTTAGCTTAATTTCTGAACAAACACAACGGCCAGCCCCTCTCCCCAACTCCTACCACCAATGTATCTCTCTCGATGCCAAGAAACTGGCTTCGATTTCAAAACTATGATTTGGTCTTAGCCGGGAATTGAAGCTGGTCCTTGTGAACAAAACACTTTGAAAATAAACACCCACCGGCATTGATGCTCATGCGGACAAAGGCGTCAGTCTCATCCTAAACAATTTACTGGTAATAGTAAGGCCGGTTTTTGAAATCTTAGTGGAGGTACTTTGGTATTTTTTTCTTCCTAAATGGTTTTCCACTCTTCCGTAACGAAAATATGGGTCATTTCTTATCAATTCTACTTTCATCATCACTACTCCATTCTTTAAATTATGCGGATAGCCCGAAGGACTAGTAAGATGCGTAGAAAAAATACAGGGTTGTATACAATAACAGACTAGCAACAAAACTTCTATTGTTAATTTTTCTTGATTTTTCGGACATTTCAACTTACTTTTCTTGACTTAACCTTTTTCCATTTTTTCTCGGTATATGGTTATTTTTCCATTTATTCCATTGACGACGTATTTAAAAAAATTGTTATTAGATACTAAACATCCACATTTATATGTTCTTTCCCTAACCCTAAATGTTGTAGGTATTATTTGTGGGACAACCATTTCATGTTAGTTTTCCTTATTAAGAAGCAATGCATCTTGTTAACTTGCGGGAGAAACAAATCTCTCACTTATTGTTTTAATATGCAGTATAGGTGTGAAATTAATGTGTTTTTTTACTTTCTCTCGATCCTTCGGAGAGAAAGTATTGTTATCGTCAAAAAAATTCGATCTCAAGATTTTGATAATTGTCAACGTTTCATGCTTGACCCCCTGAAACAAAAAATGTGGTTTTAGAGATGATATCTGTCTGTCTGTACCTCGGGTTAGAGCAGAAACTCTTTTACCAATTGAGCTAAAACTTGGTACAGTAGCCCCATGGCTTCTTTGGTGTTGACTGACAGCTAAAAGCTTTGAAAAGTTACCAGACCAAATTATGTATCCCTACGCTGAACAATATGATCTGCTAAGACATGTGTTTAGCAGCTGTCACTTCTGACTGTTATAATTTAAGTATATACCTAAATGTTGACTGTCAGAAGTCAGCTGTGAGCTGTCAGTCAGCATCAAAGAAGCCATGGGGCTACTGTAGCTGGACTTTTCATAAGGTCCCCCAAAAAGGTTTTGGCATTAGATATCTAACCCTAAAATTAAAGGTAGTTTACTGAAGGGCAAAAAAGAGAAACGAATCGATTTTCTCAAAATTCGCTTTAACAATTTTGATTAAACTGTTTATCTAGACACTGTTTATTAACAAGATGCCAATTCTTATAAAAATGGCTTTGAGGGTACTTTACATGAGGGAAATTTTACATTGTTCATCATTTCTCCTCAACTATTTGAGTGAGGTGACCTGGCGGTCTAGGGGTAAAGTGTCAGACTTCTGTGCTAGGGGTCCGGGGTTCAATCCTCGGTCCCAGCACAGATTTATCTGATTACCAAACCCTTCCTTCACCTCTGACAATACATCTTGTGAATGTGGGGAATGCCAGGCCTCCACCGTGGTTCGGATTCCACGTTAAACTGTAGGTCCTCCATTTCATCTCACAATCACCCTACCATTACACATTAGCGTAAGTGCGTATAACCCGAACGGGTAGTAAGACGCGGTGCTAATAATAATAATAATAATATTTGAGTGAGTTACAAAATAACTTACCAGTGTAAAGTCGTAGTTCTATTAAATTTATTTTTATAAAACCAATAATTTTTGAGCTATAAGAAAATATATAGTCGTATAATTTTAATTCAGTTCTTTGAAAATTAATTTAATTCGTATGTTCATTGATGGACAAATGAATCTTTCTCTAACATTGCTCTTAAGTTCTTATGCATTAGAGAGAGTGAGTAACAGAGTATATTATTTAATTTATGATCTTGGGTGTAGTGTTTCTACACCAATGTATATTCCTAATATTTATTTTTATAAATCTTACAAGTTTTTAGTAAATGTCTCTTTTAAGATGAAAGCGATATAAAGTATTTGCGGTGCACCGTACTATTTATTTTAATCCAAAATTACCTTATTTCTTTTAATTCACTTGCTCGATATTTCCCTTGAACCATTTTGAGTGTTGAGTGCAGAGGTACTGACTGAATTCGGCCACGGTCTCGTTGTCTGGCGATGACGTGTTTCCAGTAGTCATGCTGTCTTGGGGATGTGTCTTGGCTGGTGACGGTGGTGTCTTGTGGTCTGGTATTTTTACCTCCCTCAGACTGGCTAAATTGACACGCTGCCAAGCCCCAACCCACTTCTCCACCAGTCATATCAGTATCCGCTGTAAAGTGGTTAAAGAGACCGATAGTATTTCGTTTTGCTCCATCCTCACATACAAGGTATAAACCAGATTATCAATCTTAATGAATCAGATAGCCGAAGCTATCATCTATGCATTTTAGTGAGGATAGCATCACTTAGATATCATATTCTGAAAATTGAAAAATGACACCTGGACACGGGAATCGAACCCGGGACCTTCGGCTTAGTACGCCAATGCTCTTAACACTGAGCTATCCAGGATTCGTCCCGTGCCCATGGTCATTCTTCACTCTTCACTCATAGTTTAAGGCAGAGTCTATGATGGACGTGCGGAAGTCGTCAGCTTATAAACATGTGATTATATAAGATCACAGCCATCAGACAACGCAGCCATCCACGACTCGGTAGTTGGCTATAATCCTGGATAGCTCAGTGGTAAGAGCATTGGCGTACTAAGTCGAAGGTCCCGGGATCGATTCCCGTGTCCAGGTGTCATTTTTCAATTTTCAGAACATCAATCTTAAGCCTAGTACGCACCAGGGAACATTCTTTGCCAACATGTTGCCCTTGATTTAGAAACAGTCGACCAACTGTTGGACAAAAAATTTTCATGTCGCCTTTGTGTTTCCCAGTAAGAAAAACATGTTTCCAGTGATCCGTTTCAAATGGGTAACAAGAAACAATGTTGGCCAACATTTCCGACAACAAGCAACGTGGGCTAGTAGGTGAGACTGCTGATCTAAATTGTGTGTCTTATTTTCACTGTCCCGGGACAAACCATTTGTAAAATAACCTCAAAGTCTGTAGGAGACATACGAGTGAAGATCATAAAACCACTTCCGTCTTTGATCTTCATTTCTGTCAGAAGATTATTTGCATAAAACGAACCATTTTGAAGCACTTTACAGACCCCGTGTTCTTCTTCTCTGTCTTCTTGAACAGCTCATGGCTACACACAAAGCACAAACTCTAGCACCATACACCTCATCAGACCTCGACTGAACTCTGTACGGGAAACAAATGTTTCATCATTGTAGTCTGGACGCGAAACAATGTTTCTTTAATGTTCTACAACATTCTGTTTCCTATGTTAGCCAACATTTGGCTGACAATGTTTCCGTAAAAGTCTTGCCGCACTTATTGAGCAAGGTTGAGTTCATCAACACTAGGGTTCGCTAGTGTCTATGTTCAGTGATAAAAAGAACTTCCAAATTTGCAGTTTTTAACCGACTCACTTTTAAAATGTTCATCACAAAGGGACCCTTTTAATCGTAATTTGTAGTCTGCATAAGCTATTTGTGAGTTAGACCTATGGTAAGAGGGGTTAGGTCGCTCCCTGAACCTAACTTTGTGGAAGCCAACCGATTGACTTGAGAAGGCTATTTGTCTATTTCTCTTTATTGAAAGTATGTTCAAAAGGAGCTTTTTTTAAAAAAAACAGCAACATGCCCCTTGATGACACCTAGCGATACCCCTGTTGAAGGACTCATACTCTCCCACGGAAAACAGTTATTTTAACTTGGAGGCCGTGAGTATGAAGTATACCTTAGCTTTGTCAATGCCTTACAACCCGTCTGGGTAGTACTCTTGGTTTATCCTGAAATGTTGCAAGCACGCCTCGTTTGTTTCCACGTTGGGGCATCTCATATGATAAGTCCATAGTAATAATAATAATATTTAGCACCACGTTTTTACTACCCGTTCGGGTTATACGCTTTAAGTACTAATTACTCTAATGGATTAGGAATTGGGAGGGTTGAATTAGAGGAAGTGAGCCCGAATTTGCGTGGAGGGAGAGTGGAAACCATTTAATAAAAACCACCCCCAGTTACCCGACTGAGATTCGAACCTCGATCTCCCCGTCCTCAATAGTGGAGCAGCTCAACACGACTAACGCGTTAGCCAACTACGCCACCGAGGCGGGTAAGGCCATAGTAGAGTCCAAGGTAAGACAGGGAACTTTCGCGGTAAATGGAGTGTGCTTGTATTTACATGGAAGGAGGGTGGGAAAACCATTTGGGATGGAGCACCTTAAGTACACCATTCGAAGCCCGTCCACCCCATCGCCGGCAAATAAGACAAAATCGAGACTATCGCTTTTGAACGCGTGCCCAACAGAACGGGCTGTTTCGTATGAAAATAAAGAGAGACGATTATTGGTTGCTCTTAAAATGGGGTTGTAGAGAACGCGTAAAAAGGTTAGTGGTTTTTTTTTTCAGTTTTTATATCAAAACATTTTTTGGTCAAAATAAATCAAATACCGCTTCAGTACAAACATATCCTTTAATTTTCTACACATGATGACCTCAACAGTTCTTGAATATCTTTCAAGTGTGGCCTGGAATTTAATGACAACTTTTCATCTTCACTTAAAAAGTTTGTCATCTAAAACCTCTACGTTCATGGCAGATATTCAATAAATGTTGATATCACCATGTGAAGAATGATTATTATTATTATTATTATTATTATTATTATTAGCTCCGCGTCTTACTACCCGTTCGTGTTATACGCACTTACGCTAATGTGTAATGGTAGGGTGATTGTGAGATGAAATGGAGGACCTACAATTTAACGTGGAATCCGAACCACGGTGGAGACCTGGCATTCCCCACATTCACAAGATGTCTTGTCAGAGGTGAAGGAAGGGTCTGGTAATCAGATAAATCTGTGCCGGGACCAAGGATTGAACCCCGGCCGCCAGCACAGAAGTTTGACACCTTATCCATAGACCACATGTGAAGAAAATTATCCAATATATATATATATATATGTATATATTGTACTGAAGAAATATTTGATATGTTTTGATAAAAAAAAAGATTGTTATAAAAACTGCAAAAACACTGGCCTTTTATCGCGTCCCCTACATCCACACCATAATAAATGCATTAGCATCTTCTTGGAAATACAATCGGAAAGCCAGCCACGCTCAGTTTATCTCACTCGGGGTAAAAATGGCGGGCTACCGGGCTAGAATCGAGCGCACTAGCGTTCAGCTAACTAGCCTGGTGAATAAAATGAGCAAGAGCCACTCGTGCCCATCAGGTACTTGAATACCCTATAGATATTCAAAGCTGTGACCCTAAAAGGTTTCATTAGCGCTCTCAGCCATGGTGAGTCATTTTGCAGTGTCTCTCTTGAATTTGCTACCCCTGCCCCCCTCCTCATACCACCACCGTCTCATCGAAACGCATTTCAAGTATCCAATGTTCCTCTGCTTCCTTAAAGTTCACCCTGAAACTTGGTGTTTGTTCATGTAGCGACCCACGTTGAATACTTCACTGAGTAAATTGAGTTTGTGCTGTGTACTCTGCTCAACTCTGCATCCGCCACCATCGCCTCTAAGAGCCCCACGCCCCTCCCCACCCTCCACATCACTCTTCAACTAGAACTACAGCAGTCGCCAACCAAATCAGTATCTACAGTAGCCCCGTGGCTTCTTTGGTGCTGACTGGCAACTCACAGCTGACAGCTTTAAAGCTTTAAAAAGTTACCAGACCAAATTATGTATCCCTACGCTGAACAATCTGATCTGCGAAGACATGTGTTTAGCAGCTGTCACTTCTGACTGTTATAATTTAGGTATATACCTAAATGTTGACTGTCAGAAGTCAGCTGTGAGCTGTCAGTCAGCGCCAAAGAAGCCATGGGGCTACTGTATTAGTAAACCGACAAGAAAATACAGTTAAAACTTGGTAGGAACGATGCATTTTTTTTATAAATAAAATACAAACAAATGGGTTTTTGCGGTTAATATTGAGAACATTTTTACTATTTTATAATATGTATTTATAACATGGTAAACACTCTGTCCTCATATTATAAGTACAGTTCGTATGTCAACGTTAAAGGAAAATTTGCGCATTCGATTATCCGTGTTTAAACTATCCACGCAGTCCCTGTACTGATAACCCGGATAATCGGGGGCTTACTGTATCTATAAAAAGGAAAAATACAGATTACATAGCTTGACGTAGCAAACTAGGTTTTGTGACTTGAGTGTATATATATATATATATATATATTTAGCACCGCGTTTTACTACCCGTTCGAATTATACGCTTATCTACTAATTACGCTAATTGTTTTATGGATAAGGAACGGTAGGCTATATTTATAAGAAGTATACCCGCATTTGCGTGGAAGGAGAGCGGAAGACAATTTTGGAAAACCACCCTTAGTACACCCGACCAGGATTCGAACCCCAATCTCCCTGTAATTGCTAGTATATTCTATTGCGAGAGTGACGCCTTAGACAATGCGGCTACCGAAGCAGGTTGTGATGCTATAAAAAATTGATTTATTTGTTTTAGGTTGGATCTGTGATTCTAGCTACAATATTTACATCATTATCAGAACTGCAACGTATTGCGTGAAATATCTTTGAAAATGGGCTAATTTTACCTTTAAATACATTTCTTAACATTATAAATTTTGAAATGTTAAGTTTTTAGTTCCATGATATCTTCCACCTCATTACGTAATGACGTGAACCACATATGAAAATAGCAAACCACTTATTAAATCGTGAGAGATTTCGGAAGTCTGCGATCCGTTTCAGCGCCAGGAAATCGAACCAAAACCGGAACCAGACCCGATAAGCGAATATAAGTTATTTTTAGAAAACCAAAACTGGAACAAGAACCCTAAAAATAAACTCTCTAAGAATCAGAGCCATAATTGGAATCGATGTATATTTAAAGTTCAAAATTAATGTTCTTAACCCTAATGGGTGACCTGGTGGTCTAGGTAAGGGTAAGGTGTCAAGACTTCTATGTTGGGAGTCCAGGGTTTAATCCTCGGTCCAGGCAAAGATTTATCTGATTACCAAACCCTTCCTTCACCTCTGACAAGACATCTTGTGAATGTGGGGAATGCCAGGCCTCCACCGTGGTTCGGATTCCACGTTAAACTGTAGGTCCTCCATTTCATCTCACAGTCACCCTACCATTACACATTAGCGTAAATACGTATAACCCGAACGGTTAGTAAGACGCGGTGCTAATAATAATAATCTTAACCCTTCTTAAATTATTTTTTAATTGAATTTCTTGCCCTGTTTTCTTTAACTTAATCTTATTTTGAAATACTATATTTTTCCTTTTCTCAGGAATTTTGATCAAAGTCGGATGTCTTACTTTGTTTATATATATAACTTTTAATTTTTATTGTCATGTATCTTTATATTTACGAATTATCTAAAAATTACATTAAAAAAATTTAAACGGAACCAGAACCGGAGACTAATTTAGAACAGAAAAAAAAAGAACCGGAACGTTTATTTTTCTTTAACTGGAACAAGAACCATACCCAGTTGATATTTCGGATCGACTCCTTGCTCGGCGCTATAATAAGCGGACCCCTTAATGCTCTCGATGAGTACCGGATTATTCAAAAAATATTTCTATCCATGTTTAGACCCTCAATCTTATTCGACTGGGATAATCAAGACCGATATAATGTGAATCGTGACCAGAATGTCCTCACTCTCTATTCGTGTAATTTTCATCGCTATGGTGGTTAGAGGAAGGGATGAAGACTCACGGCTACGTCAAATGGGCCATGAGCTGCATGGTTCACTGAGGTTTAATGCATAATGGATGACAAACGGGTCTTGGTAGTGATCTGACGGGGATCGAACACCCGACCCCTTGCTATTTAGGTTATCACTGTCCCGTGAATAGCTCGAGGGGGCGTTTTCATAAATCAATCATAACGTATCATATACGGAGGGATGAAATTAAAATCCTCCCGTTTTTGATTTTTTTTTTTTGCTGTAATATGAACTAATTGGACTTGTCACTCTTCGTGCAGAAAAAAAAGGCATGAGGGGTCAATAAAAAACGTTCCTGTTTTTAACCGTACTGGTGAGCACGGGGACAAAGGTGTTAGTTTCGTCTAGTCTGGTTTGCTGATAATGACTAGGTTGGGGTCGAATACCTGCTCCATTTCAAAGTTACCCGCCTCGGTTGCGTAGTTGGCTAACGCGCTTGTCGTGTTGAGCTCGACTGCTGAGGACGGGGAGATCGAGGTTCGAATCTCGGTCGGGTGAACTGGGGGTGGTTTTTCCTAAATGGTTTT
This sequence comes from Timema douglasi, assembly GCA_901482245.1. Classification (NCBI taxonomy): domain Eukaryota; kingdom Metazoa; phylum Arthropoda; class Insecta; order Phasmatodea; family Timematidae; genus Timema; species Timema douglasi. Next base: position 2,621 of record CABEEJ010004744.1, on the reverse strand, counting down.
CCACTCTCCCTCCATGCAAATGCGGGTTCACTTCCTCTAATTCAACCTTCCCAATTCCTATTCCATTAGAGTAATTAGTACTTAAAGCGTATAACCCGAACAGGTAGTAAGACGCGGTGCTAAATATTATTATTATTATCATTATCATTTCAAAATGTTTTTTTTACTTAATGACTTTTCCACCCTCCCTCAACCTGAATGCAGGTAAATTTCTCTAAATTCTACCTCCCTCATTTTCAGCCTACCAGTGTGGATACACCCTCTTTGGTGGTCAAATAGTATAAGGCGTCACTGTCGCATTATACTGGACTGCCGATAACAGGAAGATTGGGGTTAGAATCCCGGTTGGGTGTATTGAGGGTGGTTTTCTCCCTACCGTGCATCGAAAGATATTTTCAAATCGCAGGAAAGATGGACGAATGCTTGTGTGCTTGATTGACTCAGCCAATCCCTGATTAAGTACAAGATGATTTTTTTTAATATGGTTCCTCTAACTATAGGGCCATTGCTTTTGATACCTATTTGAAAATAAAAGTGCTAAACCAAACAGAGTAAATAATGTACATTTAACACTTTCTGGGTTAAGAATAAGATGCACTTGGACTGTAGTCAGCCTTCCTAACCACTCAGCCCAAAAGTACAAACCAAGGGCTTCTTCTCTTGGTCGCTACTAACCATAAATCCAAATGTCTGGATGTACAGTAACAATAAAAAACATCTCAAATACAATTAATCAAAAGACTTTTTGTATCTATTAAAAATATTTAATTTACATTAAAATCTACTTGATTTTATTAAATGTATCTAATAATTTCTTTAAAGCCTGAATAGCCAAGTATTTAAATAACCTTATAACATTCAACCAACTTTAAAGTTGATACAATCTTGGTACTGACTGTACCCACACAAGAGCGTGTGGTCTGTTTAATGGGGGACCTCAGTAAAGAAAATATATGACAGGCAGTCTACAGTTTTGAAAACCTTTTTATACCCGAACATCATTATTATTATTATTATTATTATTATTATTATTATTATTACTAGCACCGCGTCTTACTACCCGTTCGGATTATACGCACTTACGCTAATGTGTAATGGTAGGGTGATTGTGAGATGAAATGGAGGACCTACAGTTTAACGTGGAATCCGAACCACGGTGGAGGCCTGGCATTCCCCACATTCACAAGATGTCTTGTCAGAGGTGAAGGAAGGGTTTGGTAATCAGATAAATCTTTGCCGGGACCGAGGATTGAACCCCGGCCGCCAGCACAGAAGTCTGTCACCTTACCCCTAGACCGCCAGGTCACCGACTATACTCGAACATGATTTCGTTATTTGTCACCGAGAGTCCGTCGGCTTAGTTCTTGAGGTAAAGCTTGTCTTCTAATCTAGGGGTCCCAGCTTTGATTCTCTGCACTGTAGAAAGATTTATCATAGGTTAAATTGGAGTTTTCCTTTTCACTACGGTTAAATGAGTGGAGGGGGGTAGTGGGGGCGTGAGTGTTGTGTTTGTTCTATAGTTTTTATTTGTTTTTTTTAACACCACCTCTTACTACCCGTTTGGTGTATATGCTTATGTACTAATTACGACCCGCCTCAGTGGCGTAGTTGACTAAAGCGCTTGTCGTGTTGAGCTCGACTGCTGAGGACGGGGAGATCGAGGTTCGAATTTCGGTCGGGTGAACTGGGGGTGATTTTTCCTAAATAGTTTTCCACTGTTCCTCCACGCCAATGCGGGTTAACTTCCTATAATTCAACCTTCCCAATTACTAATCCATTAGTGTAATTAGTACTTAAAGCGTATAAACCGAACGGGTAGTAAGACGCGGTGCTAAATATTATTATTATTATTTTATTTATATAATTTACCTACACTGGATTTACGTGTTTTATTCTTAGTCGTGGGTGGTGGCACGATTCTCTTATTATCAACACATCTTTACGTTCGGAGTGTAAAAGTACGTAAAAAAACACTGTTGCCTGATTGACACACACATGTTGCCACATAAACGTACCCTATCTTTTTCAAATAAGTTGAACCTTTTTTTCGTTTAAGAAAGCTGTGGTAATGAATGAACTTGATGCAGTTTCGTCTGGAAAGTGTTGACACCATAATATGCACAGCACAGTGTTGGCATGTAGTCAAATAAAAGAGATGCGCTGCACTCTCCTACCCCCCTCCACCCTTCTTTTATCAGAGTCCAAAGCTACGCGCGGTGTTGCCACGTTCAGCGCAAGATCCTAAAGTATCGATCCAGGGGTCGCTTCAGAACTCGGTTACGGCACAAGAGGGGAAGTTGTGGGGTGGAGGGAAGGGGAAAGTAGGTTGGTGGAAGCGAGGGGTGCAGGCTTGGATCGTCCCACTATGACCTCCCTCCATCTCTCTCTCTCTCTCTCTCACACACACACACACACACGCACACACACTAGTACGGGATAAAATGTTGAGGGGTAAAACCATAATCAGAAACAAGGCCCCTTGCAACGTTAAAAAAAAAGTACCATTAAACCATAGGGGTACCTTTTGTTGAAAAAAAAATTATTATTATTATTAGCACCGTGTCTTACTACCCGTTCGGGTTATACGCACTTACGCTAATGTGTAATGGTAGGGTGATTGT